>JAOTOL010000838.1:0-32500 GCA_034440575.1 Imbricaverruca yamaguchii | reverse complement strand
ATATCACTTGATGAATGGTAAACAAATCCCCACCTCACTGAATAAAACGTCAAAACTCGAAAACAGGACCTGCTATGAAATAGTGTTCGGCAATTGTATATTAAAATTTCAACTTTAAAAAATGCAACTCACGATGAGAAAAGCTAAATTTGCATGCTTATACTGTTAGTTATTTGGGTTTTAGGGCGCCTCGACCAAAAATCTGATTATTTATGCGCCCATAACGTTCATTCAACATGCCAAAATCATATCGTGTTACTGAGGTGTGTACATGGAATGAAATCCTATCGCTCTTAGGTATCTAAACATATTACCGGAACGAATAATTTCCGAGTTATCAGCTGGAATGTCGCAAAATGAAGAGTCCGATCCTATTTCCAAAGAACAACCTTCGCTCCCTTGAGGCGTTGGCACGAATAAAGCACATGTCGCACTGTGAGGAATTCCAGATGGCGGGGGACTCGAGTCTGTCTTCCCTGCAGAGGAGTGAGTAGCATGAGTGTGGCAGGTTCGTAGTCTAGTCACCTCATCACTCCTGGATCTGAGATGGCATGATGACCAGTCCCTAGCTTATCCTGTGTCGTAACGGCAGTCATTGCAAGGCAAACATGTCCAAGGGGCTATGGCTGGGCTGCTCAGGTTCGCTTTTCTATGAATTCCAGGAAAACAATATCGACATTCGACTGTACTCAAATTGCTGGCGGCCCATCATTCTCGCTTTGAAACCAAGCAGCCAACTTCATGCTACGCTTCGGAAATAACGTTTCGTCTAGGCGGCCGCCTGGCGGACCCGGGCACCTCATCGTGATCACTTCCAACACTGTGGGACAAATTCGCGCCATCACTTCCGGAATCGGCGCTGGCGCCGGTGACTAGTTGGCGCGATATTGGCGGCCGGGCTGCACGTGTTCCGGAAGCGTGAGCCGTCCGCAGCCGGCCATCATCATCCCCGGGAGGCATGTGAACTCATCTATTTTGAAATCACCGGGACAGGCCATGCAACCGGGTTCAGAAAGTCATCGTCTGGCGGCGTGTCATCGATTAATTATTTGGGGATAATTATAATGCAATTGGCGGCGCACCGATTGCAACATCAGCTGACGGTCTGGAAACATCAGCAACCGTTGCGAATGTTGCCGCAGGAAAACGGGAACAGCTGGCGATCATTTACTGGAGGTGGATCACAGCACATACCAGTGTGTGTGTGGGCGTCGCCAAAGTATGCATCTGTTTGATGTGTACTATTGGCGTCACAAATAGCTTGGCAGTCACGCTGGGCATCCTAGCACCTGAATATCATGCATGGGTATGCTCCCACCACACCTAGGCACTCGCAATCGGCATATATCTGCCCCCAGTCACGTGCAGTGTGAAGTAAACGGTAGCGAAGTCAACATCACTTCCACAGCTGGGACCGTGGTGTCCCACTGCCATTCAAAACACACCTGGCCGGCAAAAGTGCCTACCATTTCCTAGCACACAATCATGCGAATAATCGCGAGCAAACGGATAACCATAAGGAAGCAGTCCATGAGGCGAATTTTACCACCAGAAGCTTGCTATCCCATATTCCTGCATGACTATGTATTCAATGGATCACCACTTTGCCAGGCTCATCCAGGTAAGTACTATATAGCATAGCATTTGACCGATTACAGATATGTATTATTACACGCCCCGGTAGCTCAGTTGGTTAGAGCGCTGGCCTGCACCGGTCTCCCCTGTATTGTCAACACAGGGTTCGGGTCGCTTCGCGCGCTCGCATTTAGCCCCCGGCCGGGAGGGTCAGTTGGCAGCTGGCCCGATAAGGCCGGGGACGAGCTACCGGGCGGCCGTGTCGGTGCATTGGCGGCACGTTAAACTTTCGGTCTAAATTCTGCCGTTGAGCTGGAGTTCATGGATCGGGTGGTGGGGCCAGGGTTCACGCAACAAGCTCTGCTTAGCAATAGAACCCTGGCTCCTCAAGCCACCCCAGCAACAACTCGGATCAAATTTACTATTTAAAAAAAAACTCTTGAAATGAAGTGCAATTGTTCATCCATAACCCAGCAATAGCTCGCTTTCTTAGGAAGTACAATGCTTTGTACAATGAAGCGTAGACTGAAAGTGTCTTGGCAGTATGGAAGGCGTTGTCACGAAGCAACAACCACAATGGTGTCGCGTCTTGTCTTTGAGCCAACTGTGCAGATGGTAGCATGATCATTGCTCACCATTTCATACCAGCTAGAATACTCATGTGGTGATGGTTTGGCGCCTTAGGGCGCCTTAAATACCTCGAGTATTCATGCCGACTGCTCATCTCATCTTGTCCAACACGCCCGTTCCGAACTGTTCATGAAAAAGTGTCGGCGGAAGGTGAAATGAGCTGCCCAGGAGAACTCACCGAATGTCCTACACGTATCACCTCATGTGCCCACAGCTTACCGTCACTCGCGACCGCGTGACCACAGCCTACCCTCTCCCGTGAGCACGTGCCCACAGCTTGTCCTCCCTAATGACCACGCACGTAGAAGCGTAGCGATGCCCACGTGCAACACATGAACTGCAGCATGTAGGCGGCACAAAACGCTGCTAAATAGATAGGATCTTCCATGAAATAGATAGGTCCCACAGTCTGTTCGAGGCGAGAACTACTTAGGATTGATCAAGGGTTGAGAACACGCTATAATGGGCGAAAATCATGATACAACCTGAGTAAACACAAATTATGAATGCATGCGTTGCTCCAAATGGCAAGGTATCGTTATTTTTTGGATGTTCGCTTAATTTTAGTTGTATTGCTTCTGTGAGACTTTAAACACCGCACTAGTACGGACGTACGCGGAACAAAGATAAACTATTCGTGAAATAGGGTGGAATATACTATTTCCTGAACACTCAACTGGCATCTTGCTTCTTGATGCGTACTCATGAAGTCTTGGTGTCTCCTTCATAACAGTATCTCATTCATAATCACCATGACCATGCTCTCGATAAGGGAGTCATACACAAACATTTCGCTGTCGAGTAAAGGGATTACTTATAATGTAATACCATTCAATTCCAGTATATTGCATGGATTTTTTTCATCGCTATCCAGAAATTAGGTCTTCCTAAATGACGAAGGTCAAAACCAATGGTAAAGGTACACCCGATAAGTAATGTAATGATAATGTATGCCATTACTTCAAATTTGAATATGAAAAACATCAAAAGCATTTTGAATGACAACAATTCCATGGCATATATTGGCGTCTTACTGTGCTCGTTTCGACATCTCACACCAAAAAAATACTTATTTTTACACTGAAGTGGAGAGCTAGTAGAAGTAGTAGTATAAGTAGTGATAGTAGAAGCAGTATTTTTCCCGTCAGTCATCACGTCCCATCCAAACTGACGATTCTGAACCATTGTCGGTCTCACTATCTGATGTCACGATGTGATATGTCACGCTGGAGAGCATGACGCGGGTATTTGGCAAACAGGAATCACCACCAGGCATTCGCGGCTGCGTCTATCTGTCACCCTACACAACTTGTAACGGGACAAGAAGATCTACGCGCAAATAAACCAGCGAAGCGAGCTGGCAAACAGCAGTCTATCAGGCACCACGACACGGTCACCAGAACCGAGCACGAGACCGGGCGCGCACGGGTGTTGCAATCGGCTCACGTTATCTGGCTGTCTGACACAGAGAGCACTAACGAAATTAACCAAGTGTTATTTATGCGGAGAGGCAGCAGGCGACGACAGCGTCATGTGCAACGCGCACCAGCACGGTATCGGCAGCCTCCCCAGGTCCGGACTCTGGTCGTGGTTCAACTACCTCATGTGACCTGGTCTCTGACCGTCCGCACGTTATCCGGTCTCAGAACTCAGAACAGTCCCGGTGCCAGCATCAGGTAACCAGTGCCTGGGCTGACCAATGGATCACGTTCATTAATGCAGCTGTAGCTACATACCCTAAAAAATACTCGAGCCCATTTCAAGGCAAGACAAATTTCAGTTCACAAAGTTATTTTACATACTACTGAGGCTTGTATTTGTTTCACATGGTTCAGTGTAACACCCATACGGTATTTGCGAAGCTGCACACGCATGATCGCTGCGCCTGAATCCAACCGGGGCCAGGCGTGTAGATTGTGTCTCACGGTTGCGGGTGGTGAGTGATGGTTTTATTCTGCTACTGTGGTAAACGTCTATTAACGTACTCGTAGCTTGTCCGCTTTTTTTTTGTTATTTTGATTATGCCGCGAACGCGAGGTGGTGTGCCGCCTAAAGTTTTGGCAAAGCAACAACAGTGGTTAACCACACACGGCGTTGCGTGGTAAATCGCAGGTTGAAAACCGGGTTTGGCGTCTCGAAGGCATCTTTGGTCCCAAACCCGCGCCACCACTAAATAAATTAAAGTTCGTCGCCAGTCATATTTTTGTGCACTGCTTCACGCGAATAAGGTATAATGGTATCCAACGACACACCACCGACAAAACATTATGTAATAGAATCAACGTCTTGGGCTGCGCCTTTCAACTGATCCTGAACGCGTTCTGTAATCTCATTCGGAACCGCGCCACCGGGCTCAGTGATTCGACCAGACCCGAGTATTCTGATCCGATCCTCACCTGACCTCACCCTTGGGACGGTCAACTGACCATAGCCAGCCAGACCGATTGACCTGACCTCGCTCGTAGGAGGGTCAGCTGACCAGAGCCAGCCGGACCGCTTGACCTGATCTCGCCCCTGAGAGGGTCAGCTGACCTGAGCCCGACCTCACCCCTGGATGGGTTAGCTGACCAGTGACGGCTCTGACAGTCCATGCGGCACACAGTTCCGGGTCGGCGCCGGTAGAGGGACGCAGCGGGCTAAAAATACGGCCGCCTGACGGACACGGCCGCCCAGTCGATGTGACTGATGGCAGCCGGCGACGGCCAATCACAACACGGTGGGCGGGGCGAGGCGGGCCCCTGGCAGGTATGTCGCCGTCACGCTGACCACCCACCCCGACCGCTGACCGTACTGGGGCAGGGGACACACCCCGACTAGTGTCCCACTGACGCAGGGGTCACACCTCGACAACTGCACCACTGACGCAAGGGTCACACCCCGACCGCTGACCGTACTGGGGGAGAGGTGGCAGTGGCATTCCTCAACCACTGCCCTACTGACGCAGGGGTCACACCCAGACCGCTGACCGTACTGGGCCATGGGCACACCCCGACCACTTCCCACTGACGCAGGGGACGCACCCCGACCACTGCCCGTACTGGGGCAGGGCACACCCCGACCACTGCCCGGCTGACGCAGGGGTACACCCCGACCACTTCCCCACTGACGCAAGGGACGCACCCCGACCACTGACCGCACTGGGGCAGGGCACACCCCGACCACTGCCCGGCTGACGCAGCGCACCCCGACCACTGCCCCGCTGACCCATGGGCACACCTCGACCGCTGATTGTACTGGTGCATGGGTACATCCCGACCACTCCCCCGCTGACGCAGGGTTACACCCCGACCACTGACCGTACTAGGGCAGGGTCACACCCCGACCGCTGACCGCACTAGGGGAGGGTCGCATCCCCACCACTGACCGTACCGAGACAGGGGCACACCGGATCGAGGGTCCCCAAGTAAGGAGGACGATGACGTGGAGGGGTCAGGACTCGTCGGGGTGGGGGCACGCCGGGAGAGGGGGAGTCGAGGCACCGTTAGCAGGGGAGGGTGGGCAATGCTGTACAACCGGGGGGCCAGGCAGGCGGCTGGCATGCATTATGTATTAGCCAGCCGGCTTGGCCGCTGTTTGGTGCCGATCACCATGGCAACCTGGAAGGTCCAGTGCCAGATCGTTACCGGTAAAATCGCCCCTCCCTCCCACCCCCGCATTCACCCACATGGCACTCATGAAAAAGCGGGACGAAGTGTAAGTTGCGCACCAACACGTTGCAAATTATTAATCTAATGACAAATCGATAACGAACCCTCAACATAATTTCAATTTGGATGTAATGTAGTTGGGTCCAGAACTTGCCAGAACATTATGACCTTCAGACCATCTTAGCTCCGAGTGATATCTAGGCTTGCAACAACAGCTATTAACATTCCAGATCAGGTGACCGAAAATCCGACCTAAATAGGTATCATGTCTTGACGAATATGCCTATCATGAATATATCAAACCCAGTTACTACTGAATATGGGATGTTCCTGGACGTTTCTACTTCCGGACTTGTCCATTATTTCTAGATGTTAGACGATGCTGGAACATAGGTGTTTTCTTCGCGAAGTATTTCACGCAAAACGCCTGTGTAATAGATAAATTACTGGTAATGAAAAGGCTAAGGAAATAATTATATTGGAACATAGTTAACAAACTCTAAAAGCTGATATCTCTGCGATACGAAGAAGCACTAGTTTAAAACGCGCACTGGAGGGGGAGGGCGAAATCCGCCCACCCCTCCGGTTTTTCGGAGATAACTCCAGATTTTACCGGCCGATATACACCATTGTTTGTGTACCTGCCAATAAATGACCGGCGCGTTGTTTGAAGCAAGGAAAATGAAAATAAACCGAACATTTTTCGAGTTAGGGGTCGCTGAAGTCAAAACATTTTCTCAGCGCCAGATCACAAATATCGGCGCTGATGCGCTTCCCGTATATTAGCAAAATGGAAGTGTTCTTGGCAAAACTAGCGACTTGTTTGATGTACATTGTCATGCTACCTTGCTCCAGAGTCATGTCATGTCACCGAGGTCAAGTCAGGTCAAGTTCATAACAGGTTAACACACGCCCTAGAGGGCGTATGGCGAAATCCGCCAATCCTTCCGATTTTTCGTACATAACTCCATATTGTACCGGCCGATATACTCCAAATCTTTTCGCGTACCTGCTTAGAAATGACCGCGCATTGTTTAAAGCAAGAAAAATTAAAATCGACCGGAAGTTTTCAAGTTAAGGGCCGTTAAAGTAAAAACAATTCGCAGCGCCAGACCACAAAAATCGGCGCTGATGCGCTTCCCGTATATTGGCAATAGGAAAGTGTTCTTGACAACACTAGCGACTTGTTTGATGCATATTGTTATGCTATATCATTTAAAAGTCATGTTAGGTCGCCGAGGTCAAGTCAGGTCAAGTTCATGATAGGCTAATGGAACCAAACTTGGTCAACTAGAATGTGTCATAAATGCAAATGACTGTCATGCGATTGATGTAACTTTACATGTTACTCCCTATACATCCCGAAATCTACTGTTTGTCATTGTATGCCTAAGCGTTTCCATACTTTATTCATGTATCTCACTCCTTTCTTTGCGAAGCCGATTGTGCCGAGCCGCCCAACGGAGCAGTCGGGATGGGAGCCCGGTTCCGGTAACTGGAGCAGGTAATGACCTAATAGGAGGAAAGATGTTGCCCGGAGGGTCACAGTGGGGATACCTGAAGGCAATATCGCCGGTATGAATAATTTCGTTGTTTCATTGTTTGTATTTCATTGTTCGTAAATGTGTTTCGTAAGCGCAAGAAATAAATAACTAACACCAGCCGGGGAGACGGTAGGAGACACGGGAAGGTGGGTATGATTCGGACACATCATAACTTTGGGCTCTGGTGTGATAACCAACTGCTGGGAACCATAAGTTTACAGAAAATGTTGGCCTCATCTATTAACTGCATGTCTGTGTTGACACCTCCGGATGGATGTAGGTCGGCGCTACACGACGGTAAGAGCAGCAGGTCTCTGCGTGGTCCAGAACAAGACTACGAGGGGTAGGCAGGATTATTTCCCCTCCCCAGCAGAAGGGGTCGGACGACCGAAGGCAGTTGCGGGTCAAGCGAATTCACCTCAATGGTATCCGAATGAACCCCATTAGTGAGGTTAGGTCGGCGAGGTATTGGGCAGTTTCCGGCAATGATAGTTGACAGGTCGATTTACCAACGCAATGTGACGCTTGCAGTGTTATCCAGACATGTAAGAAGTCAGAACTTGCCCCATCTATAATTTCCCGAAACCACCACTAGGGAGCCATTTTAAAAGTGACGTCACAACTCAGTCAAATGAAACCGACACAGAAATTTGACAATCGACCTGAGTACCGGTTAGCACACGGCAACAATATGTTGTCCGCTGATGCCCCCAGCAAGTGCACCGCCACACGCTGCCGCCGACAGCGCCATCTGCAGGAACTTTGAAGAAATTCGCTTTGCCCGACCACCCTGCCTCAAGTCCATGCCCGCCCGTTCCATATATTTATCTAGGACAACACAAATTCATGGGCTATGGGTTGGGGAAGCTGCAATGGCAACGGAAATTGTACACCCGAACATTCAAGGTCTGGGCCTATAAAATGCTATTCGAATCGGCTTTATCTGTCAGTTAGTTGCTGAAATAGCCAGGGAGCATCACGCCCCGCCCCGCACAGCCATCAGCGATGGTCGGCCAACGCCGCAATCAATACCCGGATACCATTGCGTCGTCTGAGTTTGGAGCTTTTTATTGCTTGCTTGGCAGTCATAAAAGGCCAAGAATATTTAATCTCTCATAGCTCCTCACTCCAGCGGACAAGACGACAGCTTATGGCAGATCACGTCATCCAGAACAAGTTGTTTCTATATCTAAATGATAAGCTTTGACAGTGGAACTGCAAGTCGTCCGAAACGATGAGCTTTTTCATCGCGCTTATTGATGCAGGGATAAAATGGTCCCATGTGCCTACCATGCAAGTTATTCGTAGATACACAGCAGACATTTTCTGACATAGAAAAATGTAGCATAAATTCAGTATGATATTAACTAATCTGTCAAAAGGGGCTTACGTTCTAACCCGTTTATAACTATGGGGCTGCCCATATTTGTCTGAAATCTGGTTCAATCACAGCTTAGCATTATTGGTGATTGTCCTTGTCTTCAGGTCACCAGGCGAGAGCGAATGATCAATTCTGGTCGAAGCGCCCTAAAGCCGAAATAACTAACACCAGGCGAGAAAGATACCGATCATTGAAAGGTCGCGATAATGCAATGACCGAAACAACAAATCCGCACCGCCTTACAATTAATGATACTCCGTCTCGCGGTCAGAATGCCCAAATTGGTTCAGTGGACGTCAGATAAAAATTAGCAGCTAGTTTGAATAACAATGTTTTTCCTCAACAATCCTTACCAGTAATTTTCCATCCAATTTTTTTTTCATTTGGACAAGGCGAGCGCTAGTTTAAGAAATAAATTAACAACACAGTCAGCAGTGTAATGTATGTCCGCAATCAAATGATGATCATTCTTAGTTCACGTTACTGCGAAATGCTGGTAACATGGAAAGCAAACAGTATCCACACATGCCACAGGCACGTACGGTCAGGTGGGATATCCCGTCATCGTCACATACGGCCAGGTGGGATATCCCGTTTCATATCACGTTTCATGCGCGCCCGTCAGCTATGCTTCTCTGAAGTGGCACCACAACACGTGATGATTGGTTCAAGTATGTGCATCTTCCAGGATAATATAGGAGAGTTTTCGGTATTCGTGACTGTCGTTTACGCACATATCGGTAGTCGCCAGCCCCAATAATGTGGAATTTCTGAAAAAACCAGTGGCAGCCATCTGGATCGTGTGTGCAGTTGCAAATTTTGAGCGCCTCAGCTGCTTCCGATATATTTCGCCCATAACTAATATGCTAGTTAGTTTATGGGCGCTTCGACTACAGCGGTCATGTAGCGCCCCATAACTAATTTACAATACTTCAGTACATACCCAATCAGTAGTGCTCAAGAGCTGTCAGCAGTACTTATGTCCTTCAGGAAATCAAACGAAATGTGTGCAAAAGCGATGGCAGGGAATTTGAGCAAAATACGGAACCAATCAGGACAATCAGATCAATGGAGACCGTGCATAGCAGATCATAAACCAGGCCCATCAGTCTGAACTAGGGTTAGAAAACGGGCTATTCTTAGATTGCTCGCATGATTCAGTGTTAAGACAGCGAGGATGGGGTAACCTATCCTATGTCCAACCCACGAACCGCCGGTGGGACGCACGCGGCACGCACCTTAATGGGGTTGAGGAAATGTAAAACATCTCTGATATCCACGTTGGAGGCTCAGCCTAATACATCGAAATGCAAGATGACTTAAAATATACACGTGGATGGAATTAAGCTGTGTACAGGATATAAGATGTGTACACGATACGTTCTACCGTCAATACGACACATCAAACTGTGCATCGATTTCGATCTCTACCGGCAAAAAGACTTGTGAGTTTGATATACGTGGTCGATACGGAATCAGCATAACAGAGCTTCTTTTATTTTTCTGAACCGCGAACTGCTAGTATCCTACCGATGGCTAAATTTGCTTTAGCATAGTTGGTTGGTTATTGGTTTTACGACACATCGACTGTTGAGTCATGTAGCGTCGCCAATTTCTCACACCGATTGGTCGCGGGCGAAGAGTAGCGACAGGTGAGACTCGAACCCACAACCTTTCGATTGTGAGACGAGCAACTTACCCCTAGGCTACTCGTCCCCAATTTTCTTTAGGCATACGCCGTTTCTCTAAGGACTATAAATGTTGAGATTCTCCCAAGATTTGAGTTCAGCATGGTGAATAAATACGCTGCAGGTATCTTCATGCTATCTGAGGCAGGGAGTTCTGCTGCTCCCTTGGCAGCAGCGTACGCCTTTTCAGTACCATAAGCTCTAATATGACTGGGCACTCGCATACACCTGATACGGCTTTGCTCGTGTACCACATCGGTCAGCATAGTTGAGATACGTGACACTACGTAAAATGAATGTGTAGTGGACTGGGTAGACCTTGGAGCGAGCTCACAGAGTCTGGGAAGATTAATACATTTGCATAGTGGTGCCGACAAATAAAACAACGCCTTCCTTACTGCGAATAGGTCTGCGGTAAAGGTGAACACTCAGCAGGAAAGCATGCATTTCATAAATAGTGTCACTCACAGAAGCGCAGCCCACGCCATACTGGGTCTTTGGCCTATCGGTATGGAAAATAATACAATCAGAGAAGTTGGAAATACTACGCGTTGCTTGACTAAGAAACTCAGCGGGTATAGTTTGTATTTTCATATCTGTCAAAAGTGAAAGTTTGATACGGATAGGTGGCACACGCCAAGGCTCAACTGTGGCGTTTCAATATGTGCAATTTGTTGAACTGGTTGCCGCATATATCTCACCCACTGAGGCACGCGCACACAAATTGGTATCGCTGAGGATCAACGACCAGACAGGGACTGCTCCGCTAGGTGTGTGTGCGTGTGCATGTGCATGTGCGCTTCCCAAATGAATACAATCACACACACACACACACACACACACACACACACACACACACACACACACACACACACACACACACACACACACACACACACACACACACACACACACACACACACACACACACACACACACACACACACACACACACACACACACACACACACACACACACACACACACACACACACACACACACACACACACACACACACACACACACACACACACACACACACACACACACACACACACACACACACACACACACACACACACACACACACACACACACACACACACACACACACACACACACACACACACACACACACACACACACACACACACACACACACACACACACACACACACACACACACACACACACACACACACACACACACACACACACACACACACACACACACACACACACACACACACACACACACACACACACACACACACACACACACACACACACACACACACACACACACACACACACACACACACACACACACACACACACACACACACACACACACACACACACACACACACACACACACACACACACACACACACACACACACACACACACACACACACACACACACACACACACACACACACACACACACACACACACACACACACACACACACACACACACACACACACACACACACACACACACACACACACACACACACACACACACACACACACACACACACACACACACACACACACACACACACACACACACACACACACACACACACACACACACACACACACACACACACACACACACACACACACACACACACACACACACACACACACACACACACACACACACACACACACACACACACACACACACACACACACACACACACACACACACACACACACACACACACACACACACACACACACACACACACACACACACACACACACACACACACACACACACACACACACACATATATATATATATACAATCATCTATATCCTCACTCACACAATCCACCCACACCACGTGGGGCGTCGAGCTCAGTGACTAAGCTGAGTGTCTGGCGCGCCAGAGGTACAGGGTTCGATTCCCCGCGATGCCCGCCCTTCCTGCCAGGGTGAGAGGCAGGCGACGCCATATGGGCCTAAGCTGCTGAGTGCGTCGTAAAGCCACAATCCAATCCACATACACCACGTGGAAATCGATTGTACGAATAATTGGATGCTGATGTCGCGAGCCTGCCAAGCCCTTCTGATCAACTACGTGATCATCTGAAGTCCATTAATCCGCTGTTTCTCGAAACGTTGCTGTACAACTGCCTGCCCGCAGCAATTTGTACTCAAAAGTACGATGAACACATTCCAGAATGTATGTATATTTTTTGTCCAAGGACTGTCATTCCTTTTGGAAGATGTTAATGAATAATGTATTTTCAATAGTTAATTGATATAAATATAACGACGAGGCACCGCTGGCAACGGAGCATGTGAAGACGCATATAAATCGTCGTCTTCGTCTCGACGATTCGCCTACGCGAATCCGCCGACGATATCTGTCGACGACGCTGCGAATAAATTGACGAGTCATTCGAAATCGGAAGTGGACGGAACCACAGCCCAGGGACACGCTTCAAACAGATAATGATTGGCATCCCTTTGAAAACCAAATCCATGTCCTGAGTTAAAAAGCAAAAACGAATGTAATGTTCGCATTTAACTTAGGCATCTTCCACTGCCAGCTAAAGGCATTCGAAACCGACGCCACGCTTGCCGTGAGACGTTCACGGCGCACGGTGCAACAGTTACTTTCGATTACGAGAGCCGTAGATCCGATCAGAGAAGAGCAGAGCAGAGTGGCGATCGAGCCGCAACGCACCGTGTTCAGGGCACCGTCGCGCTTTCCTTGCCAATGCATCGGCAATCGACGACGAAGGATGGGCCGTTGGCCTACCACATGTGACGGCATTTCCGTGACGATGGGATCATCGGTGCCGAACAGAGTGCAACCAGCAACGGACAGCCATTTGCTTGTCCACAACATCGAAGGGCGGCCGGCCACACCGTCGCCGTGTGGTCGTGGCACAATACATGCGCCGGACGGCATGCCCGGCTGTCGCGCTGGCACAGCAATAGCAAAGTACAGCAAACGGTGACGGTCGTGTCACAAAGTACAGCAAACGGTGATGGTCGTGTCATAAAATATATCAAACGGTGACGGTCGTGTCATAAAGTATAGCAAACGGTGACGGTCGTGTCACAAAGTACAGCAAACGGTGACGACCGCGCCGGTAAAATAAATGTCCCCATCGCGTTGCACAACGCAGTCATTACCGCCCATTCGTCATTCCACAGGCGAAAGGGAACAAGCTCGGAACAATACGTCGCATCGCCCGTGCATACTTCCGGCCGGCACACGGCACGTCGATGTGGAGTGGGCCGGCCGTGGTCGCCACTGGGGTTGGCTGACGTTCCGGGAACGGCGGCCGCCGGTCGATATGGCGGCCACGCCACGACCCGCCCGTGCATGGCCGTTCTCGGCGGGAAGCCGCCGGCTCTCCAAGCAGCCAGCTTACCACGACTGGCACACAGTGTTAAAATATCGGTTTTTCATTAGGTGTGGGATGTCGAAATGAGCATAGAAGGATGTCGAAATTTGACATGTAATTAGTGTAATTTAAAATGTTTTTGATGTCTTTCAGACTAAAATTTGAGTTCATGGTGTAGGTGATTACGACTGGACCTTTATCATTTGTTTTAAGATTCATAATTTAAGAAAAGATGTATTCGGGATAAGGAGAATAATAACTATGATGAACTGGTTTGTTGGCTATTTGGGCTTAGGGTCGCATCGACTGCTTCGGTCATACAGCGCCCATATGATGAACTGGCATTGTATCCCATATCACATAGGTCATCCCTTTACCCGAAATTGCATTGCAAAATGTTCGTGTAACACCATTCCATATTGAGGGCATGCACATGCCATTTATAAACGAGATACTATTACAAAGGAGACATAAATACTTCATATCAATGAGCAGGATGCTGATACTTCTTGGAGAAGGATGTCGACTGAGTGTTCAGAAAGTGGAATAATTTATCACTGAGCAACTTTGATACGCCTGCATATTGTATTCAATGCAGGGGTTCATTACTTATTGAATAAGGACTTCAGGAGTGCTGGATGATACCGGGTTTCAGGATACTGGGTAGACTATCTGAAACAGAAGAGGCTCTGTGATACGGTTTCAGGAGGTTTCCTGATCACAGGTCATTGGTGCACCCCAACTATGGCATATTTGAATTGTTGAAGGGCATCAGGATGTCTTCAGTTGATTCATGTTGGCTTCATAATCAGCAGCCAGTAAGCAAGGATGTCACAAAAGCCATAGACGGGGAGGTCGATTGAACTTTCATTAGGTGGTATCTTCCACCCATTTTCTTGAAAAATTTCACACTGCTGGCACAGCTCACATTCCGGTAAAACGTCCACGAGCGAACTGGTCGGCGTGTGGACGCCGTCAGCACCAGCGGATTTCCGGTATTGCAGCATTCGATCGACGTCAACGGTGCGGAAGGTCTGGCAGTGAAATCAGGATTAGTCATTATCAGCAAATCCCCAATGCGATCAGTGACTGATTGATCCCCTTGAAATGTGCCGGAACCAGAGTGCTCTCTCTATATCTAGATCAGATGAAATCAGACATCCAACAAGCTCTTAAAACTCCGGCGACTTATATCCTGGTTCCTGTCACCCATAAATGGTGCTGAGCAGCTTGGTTCAGCATCGTCTGAGGGATGCAGTTGCGCCATTCAAGCAAGGATGACATCGATCACGATTTGCTTGCCGGTCTACATCTCGTCACATCTCCGTCTAGCTCGGAGAGAGCAGCCGACTATCGCCAATCGTGTTGGGTTCATGAACATGTATTAAGGCTGTGTTCCTCTCTGCCATGGGCCAGCAAATGCTCAACCTGCACTATCTTGAATCAGGTTGTTTTGAAATGTGTTCACAACAAGAAGTAATATTGTCTGTATCCCTTCATTCTCCACCTGCACATTCCATTTATTGGCACCTGGCTTCGAATGAAGTTGATAATATTTGTCACATTCCTCTGCTGGACAGCTATTTCTCACTTGCTACCACATCAGAAAAAACTCAAATCAACATCAGCACAAATTTCGCTTCCAGTTATCATTGCCGAAGGTGGTATGATAATGTAGGACTGATTCATTTCGAAAGGCATCTTCACAGTGAAGCTACTCATGTTGAGGGATTCTGGCATGGTCATTGAGGACAACTTAGTTACAAGCAATAGGATTGACAAGTCGAATGCATGCGGCGATTACGCTAGCCTACATCAAACTGGCAACTGGCTCCTGAGGGTGTGTGTGTGGGGGGGGGCGGCGGCTACAGATGATAAGTAGGCCGGATATGTCGGACCGTTCCAGCGCCGTCGGCGCCACCGTAACAGGTCCGCGAGGAGCCACCTCTCTTCACGACGCAATGCCCGCCTGGCGAGACAACAAACGATCGGCATGCCGTACCAAACAGTCGGCGATTTGCGATGGAGGACGCCAGACGTCGCTCCGTCATGGTCAACCCACAGTCCCCGCCCTGCCAGTCACCTCTCCCCGCACAAGGCAGCGCTCCATGGAGTGGACTTGAGCTTCTGCATCGCGAACGAGAAGCCGTGAACGGGTTTCGGAAATTCCGCGCATACCAGCAGATCGCTGGAAGGCTGCCACAGGACATAGATCACTGCAGCAGTGGCTTGCAGCACTTATCCAATAATTCCTCGTTCTGCCTCGCTTGTGAAAACCCATCGCAATTACTTTCGTCCTGGGCGCAAAAAAAAAACACAGACAGTGCTCGCATCACGTTCTATTCAAAGATGCACTCTTCATTCATCGACACTCCAATTCTCTCTTGGGGAATGTCCTCACTCCACATTGGAAACGCTGAATTACTTGAACACATATCCCAAGGGTGCCGGTTCACATCCAGGAACTCATTAATCACGGAAATAATCCAGCCGTCCAATCTACGCCAGCCATTGGTGAGGTATGAACGTTAGAGCGGACGGAATGACGGCTTTGATTCTGTGTTCAACAAACAAACAGCACAGCAGCTGAACGAGCCAAACTTGTGTGGATGATGATGATCTGATGTGCTACGTTTGGACCATTTCCCAAACTCCGGACCGATCCACACGTGCTTGGTTCGAGATTCGCCTCCAGTGAACGCCAGTGTCCATAAAACGTCGTGAGGCCACGCGCACACCCGATCAGTTCCTATCGATGTAGCGATGCGATCAAAAAGATACGCGACTCTCGTCGCTCTCAGTGACTTTGATTCCGTGGAAACTACACCTGCCATCAACGTTGGTGGAACTCCTTTGCACAATCTTCGTGTTGGCTCCAGGCTTTCGGCCAACTGTAATCCTTCCGGTATTTGTGAAGTTGTTGGAGAAGGTAGTCGATGACATACTTATGATGGCGACGCTAGAGGAAAAATGTCACAGCAACCATACCAACCACCTACCATATTTCTTATGGCGTAAAAGGACCGCGCTACGCCAAGGGGCGTGAATTGACAATAGCCCTGCATCAGACGAGTCAAGCTAACCACTGGTCCGGGATCGACAGCTCAACTGGAACTTGTGATATTATCTATCACTGGCAGATTCACTGCAGAGGTGCACAACCCTGTCTGAACTTCCAAAAGCGTTCAAATTACGAGAGGAAGCACCAAATTGATGACAAAATTGGCCGTTGGATGGCGAGCGCACAAATCACAAATCCATTCAATTGTCCTTCATATATACGATCATGAAGAGCCGGGTGAACAACGTTGCAACCAGACGTCGACGTATGAACAGGCAGGGGGTATAAGGAATAGAACATGGAAGATGGGGATCATGCCCATTATATTTTCATATAGAAGCTCTTTAGGTGCAATAAAAATGCGATATGGGGTTGTTATTTACTGACAGCTGGTTAGAAAATAACCACCGGCACCGATTCCACGTCAGGTGAGTCACATTTGGCATTCAGAGTGGGCTTCCAACCGAGAACCACATATACTTGAATATTTCTGGACCCCGTTCGAGAACACACAGTTTCTGACTAAACATCAGCGAAGGGAATCAGATCACGATGACAGCCTTCAGCTCAAGCACCGTATGGAAGCAGAGCAAACTGCGCTACGCCGTGACCCTGTGCCTCTGAAATAACTTCCACACAATTTCAATACCTGCAAGCAAACCGCACATTTCCCATCCAATTCCGGTAGGGAAACTTGGCATGTGATCGAGATTGGTGTAATTGAGTTGCCGTAAACGGAAAATACGTACCCTGTTCCACACCAACCAAACTCATGTGGGATTGGTGGAAGTTTTGTAACACCATAGTGGAGCAATGGCTACTTAAGCCCGTCCTGACAGCACAATCCGCAGTTGGTGATGTAATTCACCGAGTTATTATTGAAGCAAGGGTACCTCGACTATTCAGGACGGCATTTCAGGAAGAAGTGAGGCGCGGAGACTCTACGAATAACGCGTCCGACTGGCTTCTCTTGGGAAGAAAGAGCCTGGGTTCTTTTGTGACGCACTCAACCGTCGGGCACGATGTGCCTATTGATCGCGGGCGAGCCGGGTAATCTCGTCGGTTGTGGGATTCAGACTCACGATCTGGCGATCAGGAGTCGAAATTCCCATCGACTGAGCAATCGCGACCTCTTGCTTTTGTTTTCAAAACAGATCAAGCACATAGCTTTGGATTGAAGAGGATGAAGAGGATTAAATTCCCAAGATCGAGGGAATTTAAAATAGAACGCGAGATATGCCATCGAGCAAAATAGGGAAAGCCCCCTCCTGTAGCGCAATCGGCGGTTCGCGATTATTGTTATTGATTAACTATTGGAACGAACGAACGAACCTTGGAATTTGTATGATGCATTCGGCTGCTACATCACATATCCTTGCCAACTTCTTGCCAACGATTGGTCGCGACTAAACTCGGTATGCTATTTGCTGATTGGAGCAACGGAAAATCCATTATGAAGGGCGATTGCATCTCAGAAGGTAGTGATATGTGGAAGCGAATCCATTGTATTTGAACGAATGAAACTCGAAATGCACTCCTTCATGGACAACATGACTTCAAGTTGAGAGGATTCCTGCCAAATTAAAGTGACTTCTGTTCACCTTACATTAAAGTGGCAAGAATTCGTGTCAAACACCGTTTCAAATAGCGTGTTCTGAACGATTCGGGAGCGAACATTTGCCGTTATACATTCCAACGAAAGGAAAAAACTGACGGTAATGCTACAGCTTGTAAGTACTGCCGACATTTCCACTATGCACTGAAGCATACACCTCACCACTAACACCTACACATGGAGTGCCTCCGCATGGACGCACCCCTGGTCCCCATGCCGACTGTACAGGTCGTGACCCGGACCTGGACCAGGCGGAAGTTTCGATTGCTGGGCGGCGTGCCGCCACCATGCGAGGCAGCGCCCCATGAAATGCCAACAAACATGTCGGTCGACATCGGCCGCCAACAAAGACGCCATCACGCCACCCGCTTAATATTGATCATTGAAATGCGCGGCGGGCGCATGACGGACGGCGACGGCCGTTTGTTTTTCGGCGTCGCCGTGGCAACGCGGCCAGGTCGGACGTCGCGGCATTCGGAGCCATTGATTGCTGGCGAGCGACGAGACTTAACGAGACATGATGACGCGCCGACACCGCCGACAGCCGCACAAAAGGTGGCGACCATCGACCTGCCGACCGCCGGCCGGCAGTGAGCAGCGCGGCCACCCGCTGCGTTCGGGCACGCTTCAGCATTCGATTGCGTGCCACGAACGACACACTCACACGACCCCACTCAGCGGGGCCGGCCGGCATTGTTACCGCGCGGCGCACAGCGTCGACAGACGGTGCCGCCGCCAGCGTACCTTTGCCGTTGAGCAAGGCGGCAGCCTTCAGCTGCAAGACGTAGGTGCGCCGCTCCTGCTCGCTGAGGTGGAGCGGGCTCGTGTCTGTCGGTGGGCCACGGCGGGCCGCCACTACGAAGGTGGGCGGCGGTTGGCTGAGGTCGTGCAGCGGCAGCATCAGCGGCTGCGGCGGCTGCGTCGGACGGGCCATGCCGCGGTGCCAGCCGACGGGTCACCCTCGCGGCTCGACTCGCCGCCGGCACTGCCTCTCCGGCGCCGCCGCCACCTCCGTCGCTGCCGCCGCCGCCGCCGCCGCCGATCAGCAGATACGTAAAAATACCCCTGGTCGCTCAGCGGGCCGGCCGCCGCTCGCCGACAGCCGCCCTTAGGTCGGCCTGCTCGCCGCACGTGACCGGCAGCTCGGCACGTGCAGAAGGTAGCGCTGGTGTGGCGGAGAGGCCGGGACGTCCATCCCGCGGGGCCGGTGTCTGGTAGAGGTCACACTGCGACGCACGATGTCCCAGGGCGCGGCGCACCGGCCAGCCCGGGACCGCCGCCAACGTTGACACTTGACCGGCAGCTGAGTCAGCCTTCAGCACACCATGGCGACGTGTGTAACATCACCAGCCAGGACGCAACGCATCGAACTCAATGTGCAGGTGTGAAAATAGCAGATCTCAATGACAAAGTTTGGAAAATAAATATGGCGACTGGCTAAACCTCAGACTCCAATCATTAGTGCACCAGTGTACTAATTCATGGTTGGTTTGGCTACTTGACCCGAGCATTGCTCCGGCTACTTGCTCTGATCATTGCTCCGGCTACTTGTTCCAAGCATTGTGTATGCTACTTGTTCCGACCATTGCACACTTTTGTCTTGACATGTACAGGAGTTTGTAAATGCAGGCATCAGTACATCAATAAAGATGCTTGGCCATGGTGAGCTCTTTGATTGGGCTTTTGTGTCCGTTTGTCAACTAACCACCATGTCTAAAAATGTTAATTCTGAAATTATTTGGCATTGTTTGTGAATTGTCTAATAACACATTTATGCCATAGCAAAGGGAGCTCCCCGAAATATTGGGTATTAATATAAACCAAAACACATAGATGAAAGGGGCCTTTGTAAAGGAAAAGCTGTAGAAAATGTCACTAAAGTTTTGCTACCCTAACATAGCCTTCCTTTTTCTTGTTGGAGAGCTGAATATATGTTGATGTGGAGCGTAAGGCAATTAATTGCGAAAATTCAAAGATGTTGGATGATAACGTTTAGATCTGTGGGTCGTTAACCTTATTCAGTAATAGTAAGCGACATTTACAGTGAGAGAACATGGCGACAAACCACACCGGATAACTTGCAGTCACCTCGATATTCTTAACGACAGTATTTTCAATATTTCAATATTTTCAAACAACAAACGAAAAATAGGTATTCAAATAGGTATTCCAAAGCCTCCAGGTACCAAGAGGTGCTGCGTATGTGAAAAGTAACAAGAAAACTGACCGCGAAATTGATGACCGGATAACTAGCCTCAAATCAACAATTGTCAAAAACAAGTCCAGCCCTGCAAAGAATAGCCGGACAAGGAAGGACAACATGTACCTCACAGGCTGTACCGCAGGCATAGGCAAGGAACTATGCAGCATTCGACCGAGAGCGGTGTGGGCGCGGTGGCAGCGTAACGCACTATCTGTAGTGACCCGAAGGCGAGCGACGACCAGATCCCTACCCTAAACTTCAGACTTCAGAGCAAATGCTTGGATATACGCACGCACGCACGCACGCACACACGCACGCACCACCACCACCACCACGCACGCACGCACACACACACGCACACACGCACGCACGCACACACGCACACACACACGCACGCACACACCACGCACGCACGCACACACACGCACGCACGCACGCACGCACCACGCACGCACGCACGCACGCACGCACGCACGCACACACGCACGCACGCACACACGCACGCACACACGCACGCACGCACGCACACACGCACCACGCACGCACGCACGCACGCACGCACGCACGCACGCACGCACACACACACACACACACACACACACACACACACACACACACACACACACACACACACACACACACACACACACACACACACACACACACACACACACACACACACACACACACACACACACACACACACACACACACACACACACACACACACACACACACACACACACACACACACACACACACACACACACACACACACACACACACACACACACACACACACACACACACACACACACACACACACACACACACACACACACACACACACACACACACACACACACACACACACACACACACACACACACACACACACACACACACACACACACACACACACACACACACACACACACACACACACACACACACACACACACACACACACACACACACACACACACACACACACACACACACACACACACACACACACACACACACACACACACACACACACACACACACACACACACACACACACACACACACACACACACACACACACATATATATATATAAAGATCGACATAGTCAGGAGTGAGAAGCCAGGACTTTAATCGGCGTAACAAAACGGCTCCTCTCTGCTTGTTGGGTCTTAAGAGCGTGAGTTGGGCCGTATCGCTCACATGCATGCGCAAATGCACCTGAGCTGAACGACACAACCTTCGACTTCGCTCTAAGCACTGCTTCTCAGGATATGAAAGAATGTTTTTTTAAAGATAAAATTGAGAAATTAAATGAAATTCAGATCTTGAAAATGAATAACGGCATCATATTACTATATTTCCAACGCAATAAGGGAATTGAATTCAGTTGGTCAGCTTACGTCGAATCATTACAAAATAGACAGAACTAACGAAAACCTCAGCCAAGATGTAACCCAGTTAACCACTAAATGGCTAAAAGTAGCCTTAGTCAGTTAGTCTCTGGGGTTTAGGGCTACCCCGACTACAGTGCCCATGCAGTGTCCTCCAAAAGTAGGCTTATTCAATTGGCTTAAACAATCATTTCCCCAGCTAAAACCACGCGGTATCGAAACATTCCCACCCGTGTTGTTGAAGCAAAGCAACGACAAAAATTCACATGATCAAAATGCTTGATGCCGTAATGTCAAGCATACGACGCGTTATTACTATTTATGTGAAACGAGGAAGCTGCGCAGTAATTTTGAACACTCATTTAGCACGTCAGGTATGCTAATTAAATGGATATTTCAGGTACTTAACGGTTCAGGCCGCTTCAAACGATTGATTAGTTTACTTTTGTTTGGCTTTAGGGCGCGGCGACTGCGTTCGTCATGCTGCGCCCATAACTTTGCGTGTGCGATCGATGAGCCTCGTCGGCACGTTGTACGTCGCCAGCCTTGAGGACACATCGTTGTCAAAACGGGAGTAATAGAGCAAGACAGATAAACATATGTGCCGCTTTGTCCGTCTGAAAATAACGGTAATAAAGGCCCCAATTGAATTCACAAAGTAAGCAGGTTGAGCCCCAACTTTGAACTAAATTCCCCGACTAATACGAGGCCAAGAAAAATTACCAGATTGCGTCTACCCCCAGAGCTGGCGACGATTAATCCATTACTGGGTGGGAGTGTTCCGTTCTACGTTGAACAGCCCACGATTGTTCTCCCATCGTTGCCACGAATTGAACTTCCAGAGTCTTCAAATAAATCACTAATGTACGTTGTTACTATTGCTATTTGGGTTTCAAGGGCGCACGAACTGCACTGTTCATAAAGCGCCCACTATTCTATTCATGAAAAACCAGAAGTGAAATCGTGGCAGCGATAAATTATTGAGGCCGCGATAAATGTGATCGCTGAGACAGCGATAAATTATTCGTGGAATTGGGTGAAATATACCACTTACTGAACACTGAATGGGCATCCTTCCCAAAAACGCTCTGACATCGCGCTTCTTGGTACGTGTATGCGAAGAATTCATACCTTGCTTCTAATAGTATCCAACGCATAAGTGTCATGCTTATGCTCACCCTAACGGACTCGGGATCGTGATACCGAACACCCCGTGATGCAATTCCACGTGAAGGGATTACCTGCTTTCTGCTGTTATTCAATGTTGGTTTATAGCGTATGTATTTGTATCGTTATCGCTGATATCGTTGTCCCCAAAATAAGTATCTCTCAAAACAAGCGAAACGGGTGCAGTCATATGTACGCAACTGCTTCAAAACCGGATTTCAAGGACTACATATATTTGTTCTCACATTAGTACGGAACGATTTTGGTATGATGCTGCATTTGTTTCGACATCTCACACGTAACGAGAAACCATTATTTTACCCTGTACTAAGGTGTACCTCCCGCATACTGTCTCAGTTAACATTTCTTCGCAGTCAGTCGTGTAGAAAAATGACGTGGTGCGATTGACAATTGTTCCGGTTCGAACGGTCTTCTATACCACATGTCTCGATGTACAGATGAATAGTTCATCATGTGCGACTCGGTGCGGGGACGGGACCTGCGATTATTCGCTTCGGCCGGTGACGAGATAGGCATCCGTTTACTGCTTGTAGGCGGTGTGATTGGTTGGCCTGTTAATGGGACTGAAGGTAGAGGTGCTCCGATTATTTGTCCAGGGGGACCAGGTGGTGGGCCCGGCAGCAACGGCGAGCGTTCTCGTGAACTGAGGCTCACAGCCACGGAACATTTTCATACCACGCCTTATTGATTGCTTGGCGCTACACCGGCATTTCGCTCTGCTTGACCTCGCGCGGTCAGGTCCGGAGCTCCACTTCGCACAGAAATTTTCAGTGACGGCAATGAGCTGGCCGATCGGAGAGATGAAATAGTCGATGGGAGTGGTAACTTATGGACTCCTGCGGGAGTTGTTTGAGCGGCTGCCACCATGGTCGGCTCAATCATCCGAGTTGCGGGAGCAGCAGTTTAGCACGCGACCGTGCGCTGCGCAGGACGACGCTGCCTTAGAGAATTGCACGAAGCTCGCGTCTGCACGGGAGCAGTGTGAGTCGGTAGGACGTCATCGGCGGCAACTACAGCCACTGCCACGGAGATTTCATCCCCTGAGTTTACCTAGATGATAGACAGACCACATTTTGATAGCAATTCAATCAAGTGACGGACTGTCATCTTTTCCAGAGCATTACTGCCAGGATTACAGTTTCCTGGCCCTGGCGCAGTAGGCGGCATGTTTGCTCGTTCCTGGGATGACCCTGGTTGAACGGGATGGGCGGAGCTGGCCACCATGACCGCATAAGAGCGAGATGTAATGACCGTCTTGGTCATTTCCTGAGCTTCTCGGAATGACACGCTCCTGTCACTCTACAATTTTATGCTTCTCTACTCCCATTTTAAAACTGAGCACACTAGGTCACGAGCAGAGAAGTCGCTCTTGCCGTTAGGACAGCACAAGGTTTCAGATGTGCAAGCGTCCACAGAACACTCCGAGGCGGCACATCGCAGGCATCTCGGCTTCGGTTCATAGTGGCGGCTGGTGTATCAGTACTCATTACATGTAAGCCATCTCATCGGGATTGATCGATAAGCGGGGACCCTGACCCTAACGTGCCCGATCCGCACATAAGTAAGTTGTGCTTGAGAATAAAGAGCGAGTGCAATGTTGTTTGTCTTGTGAAACACCACCCTTTTTTCAATCTCCTGGCTTTCAGGACACCGAGCCCTGCAAGGCCTCGTACAATTCTTTACATGATACGCCATGTAAGTTAGTTAGTTATTAGGGCTTTAGGGCGCATCGACTACATTGGTCATGCAGCGCCCATAACAATACAACTCATTTACACGTCGATATAGCGCACATGCAAGCTAACGAACCTTGCAGAATATTAGTCGACACAACGAATCGTAGTTGAAATAAGGCATGGCAACATTCAACGTTTTCAACGTGGCGCATATATTACGGAAAATGATATTTCAGCGAGGTAGTCGAATAGTCGCCCCGATTGAACAATATCCGAGTCGTTGCCTAAAACCTCACTGGGTGACAAAATCTGAATACGCCCAAAGTGACGTTTACGCTCCTCCTCGTAGGCGGGGCAGGACAGCAGGACATGCCGCACAGATAAACGGGCGTGACATCTGGGGCAGCGTGGCACATCATCACCAGTCAGCAAGTAAGAGTGAGTGGCATATGTATGTCCAATTCTCAAGCGACATAGTGCCACCTCGTCCCGCCTAACCCTACGCGAGCACGAACTCCATTTAACGAGGCGGTTCTTGATCGCTTTCAACTTGTTATCGGGTATTGCATTCCAAGAGCCTTGCCACTTTGTGAGCATAGCGTCAGAAATGGTTCGGAAGTGGTCACGGGCAGGGAGTGGTAGAGTTCGTGAGCATGGAGCTAGCGATGCACGTTTTGCAGCAGCATCAGCTAGGTCATTTCTGGGGATCCCCGCGTGACTCGGGATCCAGCATAGCACCACTCTTTTACCTGTCTGGTATACACTGGTAAGACGAGTTAAGACGTCCCATAAAATGGGGTTTGACGGATTGTGTGTCCTCAACGCTAAAAGGCTACTTAAAGAATCTGTCAAAATAATGTAAAGCGGGTCGTCTGATACCTCGATGAAACAGACAACTTTCAGAATGGCAATAAGCTCGGAAGAATACACAGAAGCGTGTGATGGAAGTGAAAAGCTTCTAACCACAGTACCTGTAATAAAAGCGCTGCCAACGCCGGTCTCAGTTCTGGATCCATCGGTGTATGTTGCAACAAATCCAGTGTAACATTCAATGTGCTCCATGGCGAGTGCTCTGAATTCATGTGGTGTAATATCGGATTTCTTTGTGTATGCGAGGGATGTGTCAACTTCCGATGTGATCAGTTCCCAGGGAGGCGTTGAAAAGGGCTCAATCAGTCTAACTCCTTGGAGCCGGAGATCGCTCTGAGAAAAAAGTCGTCTCATCCTCACTCCGTATGGCACGGCTCTCGTAGGGTGTTCGTTTGTGAACAGCGTTACTATCCGGTGGGAGAATACATGGGTGTAAGGTGGGTGGTCCGGATATTTCCGTAGCTTGCAAGCATATCGCATGCCAAGCTGTTCATGCCGCAGAGAGAGTGGAAACTCGTGAACTTCCGCAAGGAGACTTGCCGTTGGAGAAGTACGAAATGCACCCGTGATGATGCGAAGCGCAGAGTGATGGACCGCATCCAAGATACGTTTATTCGTCAAACAAGTTCCGTCATAAATACAACACGCGTAGTCAAGCTTTGATCGAACAAGCGATCGATATAGCAGAAGCAGCGATGCGCGGTCTGCTCCATGGGTCGCACGAGCCACACATTTTAAGATATTTAAAGTATTTACACACTTATCTCGTAGCGTTTTAAGATGTTGTCGGTATGTCAAGCGTGAATCAAATTCCACCCCCAGAAATCTCACTACCGGTTGCACCGGTATCACCTGCCTGTATAGTAGGATTTTCATAATGGGACACAAACGGCGGCGACAGAAGCGAACGGCAACGGTTTTCACTGTAGAGAAGCGGAATCCATTCGTGTTTCCCCATTTCTCCGAGCACCTGATGGCTAGCTGTAGCTGTCGCTCCATCGGCGGTGTACGTGAGGCACATGACCATATGGCGAAATCATCAACATATAAGGAGCGCCCAATGGTCACAGGAAGCGAGTCCCCAATATCGTTGATCATTACCCCGAAGAGGGTCACACTCAGGACACTTCCCTGTGGGACTCCGTTCTCTTGAATAAACCAATTAGACGCCATGTAAGTCATGTAAGTCAGCAAGTGATGACACCTCTGGAGCAGGATTACAGGATTAGCGCCATGAGTGTTAACATACAGGGGTACAGTCCTTCGCACGCGTCTCCCATCGCTGGTGTATGCAAACGTAAAGACGTAATGTTGTAAGACTTTCAACGTCCGCCTAGCTTCCTTCGGATCCGAAAATACCACTTCGATGCCACCACCGCCTGATCTGTCGCACAGTACCACTGTGCCGAATCGCTCGGTGCCCTCACACCGTTGGAAATAGCTGAGGTCGGGTCGGTCTGAGTTCTCAACTCGACAAGATCAGGACAGTCAAGTCGACGAACTCGGGCTCTACTTCGGTTTCACGTTCAGTTGTCTTGCCAGGTCGCGTGGCCCCTACGGGACGAGAATCCCTAACAGAAGGCCTAGCCGAGACAGCTTCTAAATCGGGCCTCACCGAGGAGACGTGGGACCAGCGTTGGTGTGAAGACCATTCCAAGAAGAACGTTAAGTAATTTTATGTCGCATTCCACTGCTAAATCACATAGCGTCGCCAACTTCTCACGCGGATTTGTCGCGGATAGTCTGTAATCATGCCAGTTGTGGGATTCTAACCCGCGATCTTTTCATTTCATACGCATTATGAGCTATTTCACGTCATGCATTAGCACGAAATGTGCATGAGTGCTTCAATAGTATGCCAGCGTGTTCAAATTCGTTGTCGTTTCGGCGTAAGACGTGGATAAAAATTTGCAATGCTCGCTACCAAGAATGTCAACGTGATGTTAACTCTCATATGCACAATAGTATACACAAATCCAGTTATCTGAAGTGGCTAGCATCATGACCAAAACCTCAACCCAACGGGCATCAATGTCGGCTGCGCATCGCGTATGGCAACACCTCCGGAGCACTGATCGGACGAGTGCACCGACCTGCAGGGGGCGCCACCTGCGGCCGACGGCGGCCACGTGACCGGCCCAAGCCCAGGTGACGGTGCACGCGGCTCCGTCTGATTTACGGCCGGCCGGCACAACGGCGACAGGCAAATTCCGGCCGTGAGAGCTGCGCCCGAGGACGTCGGGATTGACGCGCCCAGAAAAGACCGGCCGACGCCAGCCAGCTGGTGCTAGTCGCACGTCTAAGCCACTAGAACTGTCGGTGCTCGATAGCAAACACTGGCGCTTCGTATTTGTCCGAAGTCGGTTGGTCAGATATGTCACAGATATCTCACACAGACGTCAGATATGGCGTCAGATATGTCACACAGACTCCTCGCAGGCGAGCAGCAGCAACAGGTGAAACTCCAACTCACAACCTTGTGGTTGGGAGACGAACGTCCTACCCCAAGACTGCTCTTATCCCTGAGCCAGGGGTGTAAAATAGAAGATTGCGGGTGCCCACCCAAAAGCTCAGGTATGAATGCAAAAGTGACAAAAATCTGCTGAGTTAGTTAGTTATTTTTTGGGCTTTAGGGCGCATCGACCAGGGTTGATCATTCGCGACCAAAAATCTGCTGAACTTTGCCTAAAATGTAAGTGGCTAAAACTGGGCTACATCGGATAACCCGCGCCTTCTCGGGGGGGGGGTTCAACCGCCCTCCCTCGCTTCCACTGCTAAATAACATAGGGTCGTCAACCTCTCATGCCAATTGGTCGCGGGTAGTCTCGGTAATCATGCCTGTTGTGGATTCTAGCCCACGATCTTACGACCAGGAGTACAGCGCCCTTCCGACTGACCAACTCCGACCACCGCGAAGATCATTCCAACCCACGTGTTGAACATCCATCAAAATAGTACAGCTTGAGTACTATTTGAGGTGTACTATCACTCAAAGTGGCGTTGCAGCTGAAGTGTGAACTTGGCAGCACCCATTATCGTCAGAATTTGTTTTCATAGTTAATGCCCCAACGATTCCAGATATTTCCAACGCTACTGTCGGTAATCGCCAAAATTTTCGGGCAAACAGTCCACATCTCTACTGAAAACTAGCTGCATATATTGTACGCCCATATAAGGTGAACATAGGGTGAGCATGATTGGGGGTATGGGATGTCTAGTCCCTCATCACATTATGATGGGGCGTCGCACCGAGGGAAGTCTCCATGGAACAAAACAGTCGCTTGGGAAAAGCACTTTTATATTTTCAATCAATTTGTATCAGCTTCGCAGTGCTGAAATTATGAAACCCTGCGTATTGAAACAAACAAAGGTAATCTTTGGATTCTAACGTATTTAAACTACGGAAGACTTTCTGATCATCGACATTGTATCGGGCCATCGACGAGGCACATCCCATGTTCCAATTGCATGACTACTCTATGAGACTTGGACATGACTAACATGTCCAAGTTTCAAAGAGAGAGAGAGAGTTCATGTTCGCGTTCATGTTTGCGTTCATGATACCACGTTCAGAAATAATAAACTAGTGGACAAAGCAGATTAGCAAACTACGTAACTGCATACACCAGAGGTACAGTAAAGATGCCTTCTGAACGTTGGAACTCTCGAAATTTTCCATCCTTCAATTTCTCATTTGTTTTTCCTTTAAAAACAATTGTTTCGCTGTGGCACCGTGGTTATAGACCGGTCTCGAAACCCTATCCTTCCCCGTAGATCCGCCATTGACGCTGCACCACTTGAATGCAGCGAAGTTCGGATGCGCTCCGGAGAGCGACAGAGGTGCCATCTATCAGCGAGTATGCCAGCCAAACCAAGCGTACCATCAACGGTTCAATACCACGTACGATTCTGCCACCTAGCGACAGCAATTGTGAACATCGGTGTTCACCGCTGCCGCCTGTTTAGGATTAGGAAAGCGACACTTTCTGCAATACCCCAAATTAATTATTTACGCTTGTATTTCAATCAGGTGCCCTTCAATGAAAGCCGCATCATCTCGCCGGATGTAGTATGACTTTATCTCCAAGTGCCATTGATGGAGATCCGGATAATAATGTTAATTTGTCATTTTCCCTATTTAATCTGCAAATATGTCCTGAAAACATGCACATAGACCTCCTCCCCTTAGCCAGGTGATACAACTACAGCCTCGGAAAGTTTTAAGCGCAATAGCACAGGTGGCAAAACGGGGAGGGACAGCCGGGTACGACAATACTGCTCGGGTGGCACTTACGGACATTCCGACTCATATCCTGCCAATTTCAAGCAGACTATAAAACAAAAATCAAGTGCCATTATCATAACTTGCAACTCGCGGCCTGACATCGAGCTCCAGAGACACAGGTCAGATGATTGATATACTGGCTGGGCTACAGTGCACGAAAAAGGTTAGCAAGATCCGTGGCACGAGAGATCATGTAAATATAACAGATGTAGGGACCTAATGCTCTAAAACACGCACCCAGGTAAATTGCTGATTTCATGAACTGTAAGCATGTTGCGTATCCATACATGCAACTAGAAAATCTGCGAGTCAGGAACTCATTTAAAGACATTTTTACAGCGGTAGGTCAGGAGCGAAAAAAATGCGGATGTGACATAGCATATGGGGCATTCCAAGTCAAATCGCACAAGAATTGGCTATTTTGAACCCGACCCCCTCCGATTTTTATGAAAATTGATACACCTGTAGTGCCAAGTGAACGAACCTCACACGCCAACTTTCAGCCCTGGGTGACCTCTGGGGTCAGATTTAGAGGTCATCCTAGGTCGCCTATTTTTAACGACTTGACAACAATCAAATGCATATATATTAGATGTTAATTAACTTAGCGGAACGACATTGGTGTTAAAGTGCGCAGAAACCCTTGGCCATTCAGAAATATGGCAAAAGTTGCACGTGACCTCTCCGTGACTCTTGACCTAACGAGGTCAAAGTATAAAAATACATTTTTATATATGTTTGCCTGCCCCTAATTCGACTAAACGTGGCTGAATTAATGGTCCTGATATTATCTAAGAACGTGCAAAAAAAGAAAGGCGGAGACTCTAAAACTTTTGAGATATCGGCCTTTGAGTAGGTATTGTCATGGGACCAAATCGAAGCATGCCCCGATGCTATTTACCATATCATCGATGATAACTCTGGTTTCCTTGGTCCGATTATCGTCAAATTTGGTGGGCAAATCATCGGTGGCAAGCTGAAATATTTTCCAGATTTTCAAGTTGACCTGACCTCACATGACCTGGCAGTGACCTCTCCATTACAAGCCAACAGGGAAACAAAGATATTTTCCTGAACAAAAACGCTGAATTTGGCTCGTACAGACTATATTACCTAGTTTTAGGTTAGGCTACTCCAAACGAGCCAAGTTTTATTTTGAACAAGTGTCCTCTGCAAGGTCACGTGAGGTCACTATGAGGTCATGTCACACTTTCGTGAATAACTTTATAGAATCAAGATAGAGAAATAATTTAATGCCATCGAGATCCTCTGGTTAATCATGATGTATAATATGATCGCTAGGTCATCACTTGATCTCGGTTTAGGGTGACCTGAGGTCAACTGGGGTCAGGATCAAATATTCAGCTAGCTAAGTAATGTGATACATCAATCAACGCGGCCTGACGAGGAAAATAGGATTGGAAACAAAATTATATTTCTCTCTTTATTTTGGCAAAAGTTATTCGCAAAAAATATGTTTCCTCGGTTTTTATAGCCTGAATATATTGTTTCAGCTCGCGTGCGTTTCGTACTAACATTTTATCGGGAGGGCCAGTAAATGTTTCTGATATGCAAATAGCCGCGACCATAAAACAAGTTGAACAGCAGTACCGTATATTCACGAAGACCTACCAACCTTTTTCGCCACACGTACCTCACGGCCTGTCTCGCTGCCGTAAAACCATCTCACAACCACCATACCATTACGTGGAGACGGAGTAACACGATAGACATTCCTTGTTCCCGGTATTGTGCGAGCAGCTGCGAATCTGTCATTCAACGCTTTGGTTTCTTTGACCCACTCGGTTTTTGGAAAATACTCCACGCACGTGCCGGTGGCATGGTTTTTTACAAACTGATAAAACTGGTCCGGGATCTCAATCGGAGTTCCTTGCAGACTTCCCTTTTTAGCTAACCTTTTCAACGTCCCACCAATGCCATCACACGGTCCCTTTCCGTGAGCGGTTGCGAAGAAATGCCACTCGGCGTCTATTCCAAAGTCGACGGAATGCTCTGCCAAATTTAGGAAATTCTTACAATTTTTGTATTGCGAGGCAGCCCCATCTGAAAAATAAAATATCTTCTTCGGGCGCTGGCCTAATTCTGCTTCCAGGCGCTCAAAGAGTTTTCCTTGAAACAGGTGGACAGCCACAGTATCATGCGTCAGGCAGTCGGAAATGGCAGAGTAAGAAAAATGTTTGAGGTCCCCTGCGTTGTTTCGCCAATAAGCCACAAACGGATGGATTGTCACCTGCAGTTTGTTCCAGTGATGGGACTGTACCTCATCCTGTGTAACCATAGCGTAGTTTTCGGAAAAGTCTCCAATAACAATTACTCCCGCAGGAGCTAGTGTTT
>JAOTOL010000837.1:17500-143083 GCA_034440575.1 Imbricaverruca yamaguchii | reverse complement strand
CGTGTGAAATGCCGACGAGTGCGATCTTCGAGTCTTCCTCGGAGTCCGCGCAGCCGCCATTGCGCGTGTCTGTTCCGCTTTCCCCAGCTTTTCACCTGCGGATGAATGCACCATATATCGTATCTCGTCTCCGTTCGACCCTATTGCGTCCCGTATCCGTCCTGTCCATTAACGCCACATCTCCGACTGGTCTATTAACATCCCATCTCCGTGCGACCCATTACCGTCCCAGTGGGCGCAAAATGACCCTGGATGTCGACGTGCCCCTGAACCCCAATTCATCATCACCATTAACGTCTCATCTAAGGTCCGGCCCATTAGGGTCCAATCTTCATCGGGCTCCGTTGTCTCCCATCGCCGTCCGACCCGGTTGCGCTCCATCTCTCTCCGGCCCTGTTGTGTTGTTTGACCCTCAGGCTCTGTTTGTCCTATCGCCGTCTGACCCTGCCCTTGAGACTTGGAGCGTGCCCTATCTCCGTCCGACCGTGCCATGTCCCATCACCGTCTTGCTTTGTTTCCGGGACTTGGAGCGTGCCCCTATCTCCGTCCGACCGTGCCATGTCCCATCACCGTCTTGCTTTGTCTCCGGGACTTGGAGCATGTCCCATCACCGCCCGACCATGTTTTGTCCCGTCACCGTGCGGCTTTGCCTCCGGGACATGGAGCGTGTCCCATCTCCGCCCGGCCCTGTCGCCGAGACTTGGAGCGTGTCCCATCACGTGTTGCCTGTCGCTCACACCGGCCATTAAGTGCGACGCACCTGGTGCGACGCGGCTTGGCACCGTGCCGACGGGCGACCGTGGCCGCTCGGCCGACCGTGGCCTGACACTGCCGCCGCCACCTCAGCAGGGAGGGGACTAGTAGTCCAGGGGTAGGCTGCCCGTCTCACAATCGAAATACTGTGGGTTCGAGTCTCACCTGTCGCTACTCTTCGCCCCCGATCGATCGGTGTGAGAGATTGGCGACGCTACATGACTCAACGGTCGACATGTAAAACCGATGACCTCCGCCGCCTCCGCAGGGACGCGTGGTCCGGCTCAAGCAGGATCTGCACAGGCAGTGCGAGGCCAACCGGGCGTACGCCCACTACACGTACGGCTGATGCTGGCGCCCGTGGTGCTGGTCATGTTGACCTCGGGCCGTCGGCGGTGCTGACCTGAGGTCGTCAGGGAAGGTGGCTTCACTTCGCCGGCGGTAATGGCCTCGGACTGTCGATGGTGCCAACCTGAGGTAGTGAGGGAAGGTGGCTTGTTCACCGACTGTAATAGCCTCGGACCGCGGGTGGTACTGACCTGAGGGTAGCAGTGGACTCACATTTACAGGTCATCGGCTCGGCGCTGAGCGTCGTGCTGAACCTAAGTGCTATCATGTCTGTTATAGTGGTGTGTGAGTGAGAAGCTTGTTTTGTACCGTTGCTTGTGAAGCTACGAATATACTGTGTAATGACGCCTTGTCGGTGTGCTCACGGCACCAACTTACCACAGGTGGTGCTTCGCTCTAAAGCATTCTTATTGCAGCCTCGCGTTAAATATTCTTAAAACTGTCGACTCAATATCGCCATCAGTTTTTGTCCAGCCTGCGCTACGGGCGAGTGCAGTAGGACGAGGGCGAGGGGTCCGCCGGGGGGAGGGGGGTGCTGCCTGCCAGAGGTCAATGAACACGGATATTTGTCGCAGAAAGGAACAGATAAAGCTTTTGTCGCCGAAACGATTCATGAAATGACACTAAATGCGACCTCTTGAAAAAGAAGGTTGCCGCGTATCAAAATTTGATGGTACCCCTGGCCTCGCACAAAAATAAATGGGCCTAAAACCTCATGATCACGAACAGCTTCGGCGCCATTCGACCCTCGGACACCACAGTGCCCAGCCATCCATTTCTCGAGAAAGCTCAGTTTGCCGCCCGAGTGGCGACAAATTGTCGCCAACGCCAGCAATTCGCTACCGACAAAAAATCGACATTTGCTGTCGGTTCCCAGCCGGCTCCTACTCCGTCGACCGACCTCTGCCGGGAGGCGGGGCTGTCACAGCCGGCGGCGTCGGCGCGTGCGATTCTAGTTCAGCTCACTTGGCCGCTGCGGCGTTCCGCGGTAGCTGACTCAGAGCTGGGCTGCTCAAGGTCGAGTATCGCCTGATCACCGGCCGTTTGACCGATAGGTGTCGCCACAGACGCACCGCACCGCCGTGCGGTGCGTGCGCGCACGCACCACCCTGTCGCACCGCCTGGTGAGAAGGCTGCACCGCATGGCTACCGGCCGGCTGATGTGCGGCATGGTCGGGATGTCCAGAACGTCAGCATGTCACATTTACCTGCGTTTACATATGTGCCAGCAAGGGATTCTAAGTTTTATCGTCAAAGACTAGCATTGCTCGAAATTCTGAATATAAAATGCGCAAGCGTACATACATCTACAAAGTAATATTTTAAAATCATATATCTTTGGGCTCTCAGAAACATGTCAATTCTCACACGAGAACAAATTTGAATTCATCAATGTAGTGAGATTGCATATGAAGTGGTACTGGTACTAGCCCCATGATGCATGTGAGATGGAACTAGTACCAGGCAGATGAGGCATCCAGTGCGGCGATTTCGTGACCGGGTTGGCCGCCCGGATACGTGGCGTGGTGGGGCGCGTGCGGGATGGGCCAATCAGCGGTCGGGGTGTCTAGCGCGGGAGCGGTGTCAAGTTGAGGTGGGAGGGTCTGAGCTGGGCCGGCCCAGTCTGGTTACGACGAAGCGCGCTAATGAATACACGGTCTTGGCGTCAACGTTTTCTCTTCGTGAACTATAATGAATAATCGAATGAATGTCAAAAAGCCGTTGTTGGGCCTGCAAAACCCCGGTGTTCTTGTCAACACAATTGCCATTCTGCATCCCCCTACTATGCGCTTCACATCTTTTGGTACGTGGTCCACTTTTTCGTACATTCATGAGTCATATGGTATGTCCAGGATTATTTGTCGCGAGGGAAAACCTCTCCTGGGGTGCTCACTCCTAACCGTCAGGGTGCGGTTAGTAGCTATTAATGACACATAAACAAAGGATTATTTTTTTAAGAAGTCTTGCAATGGCTGGGCGCCTGCAGATTGCAGGGGTGTCTGCAGCTGCTGGTCTGACCAGCAGTTGTGGGCCGCGAGGATGCCCCAACAAGCTCCGTTCTGTAAGCTCCAGCTTGTATCCGCCCGCTGAAACAGATGGTGGCGGAATGCAGCAGTCGAACGTCTTTGTTGGCAAAGTTTAATCCACTGTGCTGGCATATTCAGAAAAGTGAACACATTTTGAACATTCTGACGTTCGGACGCTTTGTTTCGGCATGCTGGTACGTCACAGTGGCAAGCAGCCAAGAACGTCGGTGCGACAGAACGTCCAAGTGCAAAGCGACTCCACAGTTAGCGTGGAGGTTTTGAACATTCTGTCGCATGTGCCATTCTGCGCCTCTGATATTCTGTCGGACCTAAACTGCTGTCGTAAACTATAGGATATGCTGAGTTATACGGTGTGGTGCTGGCACCATGCTGCATCGTGATGTCACCGTCCAGGTCTGGCAGAAGCGTCCGCAGCCGCCGGAGAAGCACGAGCTCGTTGGGCAGCCGTGACGCCGAGTCCGTCCAATCAGGGCCGTGTTATCTCTCACAGCACACCGTGCCTCACACGATACGCTACGCCGCACCCACGGGCGCGGAGGGTTGGCGCCACACCACAGCTGGTCCCGCGTCCCCGGCTCTGCGCTGTTTCCTGCGGTCAACCTTCGTGTGGCGCACAGGGGCAGCAGGTCTCGCGGGACTGCCGCACTCTGAGCACTGAGATATTACTCAGAGAACCGCCCTATGGGCCCGTTCACGTGCATGAGAAGGATGTAAACGCAAAGTGATTGGAAAAGTGCAGAGCGCCGTGGAGTTAGGCAGACTCCGGACAATTGCGGGTGAGAGTGGGATGAAATAACAATGAACAAATAATTGTACCAGGGTGATGGACGATGCTCAAGGCTATTATAGACCCTTTTCATTATATATCAGACGGACGGGGATGGCCAAGTGGTTAAGGTGTTGAGCTCTGGGTACCAAAGGTTCCGGGTTAGACACTCGCACCGCTCCGGACATTTCCCAATCCCACGGCCCACCGGCGAAACAATGCGGGAGGCGCCATTAGTCGTAAATGTGCACAAAGTGCGTCGTGAACCACCCAATAAACAAACAACAAACATTATATGCCAGATAATGAAGAATGCAGTCAAAGTACAACGTCCACAAACTCAAGCATGCTATAAACCCATCTGCCGACAGCAAGCGGAGCTGGTGTACAGTCCGCTCGTGGTGGGCCCTGCCACATAGGGCGCCTCAAGATGTGTACTGGATGCGGCACGGGTAGCTTCTTCAGATCGGGCGGCAGTGTGTTGTATTCCACTACTGCCTGAGGTACCTAAGGCACTGTTGTCCAGCAGGTAAAACGACGCTTCCCCACCTCGGCTCCAGACTGGGGCACATATCCTGTCTGGTGGGTATCAGGTGGATTTGTCCAACGGTGCGAAGCTCACGGGTCAGTTCCTCAGGCTCGGCCGGGAGCCGCACCTTGTGTGTCAGCGCAGCAGTGTAAAATAATTCACCATGTGGCCTGGAAATTCACAGTTAATGGAGTTGTGCTATTTCATCCTCGTCTTAGGTTTTTACCATTTTGCCACATGATGTATGGGCAGTCATCACGCCCACGACTGCTAAATAACGTAAAATGCATGTAACTGAAGTGAAAGGCAGTCAACTTTTTAGCAAGTAGCAATCCTCTATTTTCTTCCAATCTTTCACTATTCCCTAGCAGCTTCTTCCTTCATCCACACAGTTAATGGTGAAGTAATTTTAGGACACTGCAGCGCAGTCAGCGCAGGGGTGCTGCACTTCACATCCCAATCCCCCGCGATAGCCCGTCTAGAGTTCTGCAGCCGGTCCGCTACCTGATGAAACGCATTGCGACCTAATGTGACTTCAGCTGAATAGCTCGAAGTATTTCGGATCCAGGATAGGTTGGGCTGGCTGCTTTTGCAATAGATTGTGAGGCAGCAGCGCACGTGTGACAGAGCGAAGGCATCCGTAGGCATAGTAACGGCGCTCGGAGGCAGGCAGTGCCTCAGGCGATATAGGTCAGCCAACATACCGTAGGAACGTGAAATATGGTACTTTCAGCTGAGCGAGATCAAAGAAAAGACCGATTTGTTTTAATTACCGGACAGCGGAAGAGATGTTGATCGCGAACTTTGGCACTGAATTTGGAGAAACTACGGATATTATATTTACTACCGAAATGCATTATCTAAGCCTTACCTACATTAATTTTGAGGTCGTTAGCTCCAAGTTGAAGATCAAGAGAGGGCGGACACTTCTTATGCGCGAGGCGGCATTTTGGAGGCGATATTTTGAACCACTGACCAAAATGTGAGTAACATCCGCTTAGTTGACCGTCATTGCGCCATTAGCGAACATACTGAGGCCATTCGCGAAGACGCAGTATAAAAGGGGAACAGCCCTGATCCTTGAAGGACACCGACGTTGCAAGGAAGCCTACAGTGTAGTTCTGTATCGCCCCGACTGTCGGTGACCATGAATATAAATATAAAGGGAGAACGAGAAACAAGAACTATTGATACCGTTGGCGCGCAGTTTGACTTGATGCTTCGAGTGTTTTAACAGGATATAATTGGAAACACTCGTTCAGATCGAGAAGGCAAAGCAGCGATATTTTCCCATGTTGTTGACAGCTAGATATAGGATATAGGATATGCCCGGAGCCATGATCCAGCGCGATTTCCGTCGAGTGTGAAAACGGAAACAGTGTTGAGTGCACGACAGGATATAGTTTTGGAATCTGTAGCTGTAGAGATGCTGGTGGACTGCGCGGCCCATCATTTTATCTCTAACAGAAACCATTTGGATTTGGCGGTAATAGAGCGGATTGGTATGCTCTCCGGACTTAACAACGACGAACACAATGGAAAGCTCGCCAGGATAAGGGCACCTCAGACATAGTTAGACGAGTTGACCAGGATAGATATCCGATATGTATGTGTTAATGGCGTCACCTTCCAGGACAAGGACGCCTCGAACAGGGCGATACTGTAGCTGACCAGAAGAAATTCCTGGTCGATGACTTCACCGTTCGGGAACACAGCAGACGTGCAGACGCCATCCTCACCACTGGGCACACCTGTCCTCATCGAACACAGGGTGAGGAACCCCAGCGCCTGCACCTTCGCGCCAGGGTGTAGGTGCGGGCGCCACGCGAGGCAGACGGCATGCCAGCTTAGACGTCCCCCAGACCCGACATATCGCCGTCAAAATGCCAACAAGCACGAACGAAAAACAAACTCTTGCTCGACTGGTCACGTGTCGTAGTTTGTGAACGCTGTCATCGCCTCGGTGTCACCAACGGCAGTCCAAATGCATTTCCTGCCGGGTCGGTGGCAACCCCGGTGTGTTCGCCTCACGATGTCCGGTATCACGCTTCAGGGCGGAGCGCCTGATCGGTTCAGGGCACGGCATGAGTCATGTTTGAATAGCATAACTGTACATTCACATATTCATTAACATATATATTGATGTCGATGAGTGATCTACACACACACACACACATATATATATGCATACATACATATATATATATATATATATATATATATATATATATATATATATATATATATATATATATATATATATATATATATATGCATGTCTATGTGTGTGTGTGTGTGTGTGTGCATGTTTGTGTGTGTGTGTGTGTAAATTACTCATCGACATGAATATGTGCAGGTGCGTAAAAATGCAAATATGAGAAACAGCAATGAAACGTCGAAGTTATGCAGTTAGATCTTATTCAGTAGCTCTGAATAAGAGTGGAATCTTCCGAAGTGTTCCGAAAATATCAGGCGGTGGTTTGTCAATGATCAGTCAGCCTTGTCAATGAAAGTGTTGGACATCTAATGTGAGTGTGGTGTGCGACCTGTACTGAGGCAATGATTCTGTTGGGACCTGCTGTGCTGTGGGTAGGAGTATCGTGTCACACTGCTGAGCCGTGTGAACCTTCCCCGGTGATGTGATGTGCATGGCATCCAACGGTGACAGCGTGAAGATCCAGTCTCCGGGGATGACACGAAAATCGTCCGCTAAATGTAGCGTGCACCACACGCTAACACTGTGCAATTTATACCAACAGCGTGCACTCTGCACGAACGGCGTGCACCCACACCAACAGCGTGCACCCACACCAACAGCGTGCACCCTACACCAACAGTGTGTGCCCACACCAACAGCGTGTACCCACACCAACAGCGTGTACCCACACCAACAGCGTGTACCCACACCAACAGCATGCACCCACTCCAACAGCGTGCACCCCACACCAGCAGGATGCGTCGCCATCTGTTGGAATCAGGTTTGAGCCCCGGTAGCTCAGTTGGTTAGAGAGCTGGCCTGCACTGGTCTCCCCTGTCCTGGCAATACAGGGTTCGAGTCGCTTCGCGCGCTTGCATTTAGCCTCCGGCCGGGAGCGTCAGTTGGCAGCTGGCCCGATAAGGCCGGGGACGAGCTACCGGGCGGCCGTGTCGGTGTATTGACGGCACGTTAAACTTTCGATCAAAATTCTGCCGTTGAACTGGAATTCGTGGTGGACCGGGTGGTGGGGCCAGGGCTCACGCAGCAAGCTCTGCTTAGCAATATAACCCTGGTTCCTAAAGCCGCCCCAGCAACAACTCGGATTAAATTTATTTTATTTTAAAAAATCAGTGGCGTCGAGCTGGCGGTCGTGATGTCGGCACGCGACAGGCCAGCTCAGAGGAGGCAGACGGCCACTGCCGCAGAACCGACAAGCCCTTCCCGTGGCGATGGACAGACGTCACCACATATTCTGGGAACAGGCCGGCCTGAACAGGTCTGCCTCACCTGCTGACAACCTGCACATTCCTGTTTGCCGTGTCATTGCAGCATCAACATTTATACTCCACATCCAATCGGCAAACGATATTTGCAAACCTTTGCGATATTTGCAAACATCGGCAAACCGGTCTGCCGGTCGTAAGCTATTTAGAGCTTCGGCTCCACATCTTTCTACTCGTTTTCGTCACTCGAAATATTATTGCATGTCTCGTGATCCCATGCAAGTCATGACCTTCGCTTTTCCCGCAAACGCCTACTGCTTGGCCCCAGACCAAGCTGCCGTCTCGCCAAGTCGCCAAGGTCTAGCTTCCGTCTCGCCCGGTCACCAAGGCCGAGCTTCCGTCTCGCCCGGTCACCAAAACGCGGTTGTCTTGCCGCCCGGTCGCCTGAGCTCACGGTCGTGCCGCCCCAGTAGTACGTCGGCGGGGCAGTCTCTCACTCACAATCTCACTGATGGCTCGCCGCTCCTTTTCACATCTCAATGGTCACAATTGGTCTCGCTCAATCCATCCGTCTCCACCTCCTCGCCCGCAAACACTGCAGCATCGTTGTATAGCGCGACTCAGGAATCCACCGCGACACCAGCTCAGTTCTGCACGACAATTTTTATCCGCTGCGACACTCACGTTCAACACAACACACACACATTAGCTGCGACACTCTTAGCCAGCGTCCAACTCCCCTCCACTGCAACTGATCCCCGTCCGGCACAATCGCCGCTTTCACCGCGACACTCGCACTCGGCACAGCATTCGCCCTCACTGCGACACTCGTGTTGCGCGCTGCGCCCGTCCTGTGCGCCGCCGGCCACCGCGACACTCACACTCGGCACAGCATTCGCCCTCACTGCGACACTCGTGTTGCGCGCTGCGGCCGTCCTGTGCGCCGCCGGCCACCGCGACACTCACACTCGGCACAGCATTCGCCCTCACTGCGACACTCGTGTTGCGCGCTGCGCCCGTCCAGTGCGCCGCCGGCGCTCGGCCGGCTCACTCGTCCTCGTCCTCGGCCAGCGAGCCGGCCGCGCTGGGCCGGCGGCCGGACGAGCCGCACGAGCCGGCCGAGCCGGCCGAGCCGGCCGAGTCGGCGCCGGCCGGCCGGGCGGTGGCGGCCACCCAGTCGCGCAGCCGCTGCCGCTTGGCGTCGCGGTCCACCACCGTCTCGAGGCCGAGCGCGCGCAGCTGGCCGAGCACGACGTCCTTCTCGCGCGCGCACGAGTGCACCGACCAGTTGGAGTAGCAGACGGACGTGGCGTCGGCCGCGTCCGGCTCGCCGGCGGCCGGCGCGCCGGCGCGCGTCGTCCACCGGTGGCCCAGGTGGCGGCTGACCTCGGCCACGGCTGCGCGCCGGCGCGGCCGCGGGTCCAGCAGCCGGCGCAGCAGCCCCTGCAGGCGCAGCGTGAGCGCGCCCAGCCGGCGCGGCGCGCGCAGCGCCCGGTAGCCGCGCCACTGGCAGAAGGCCGCGTAGCGAGCGTCGGCCGGCTCGGCGCGCTGCCACGGCAGCGCGCCCGTCAGGCAGACGAGCAGCACCACCGCCAGCTGCCACGTGTCGTGCGACGCGGCCACCGTGTAGGGCCGGCCGCGCGCCACGGCCTGCACCTCGGGCGGCGCGTAGGGCGGCCACTCGGCGTCGCGAGTCGCCTGCCAGCCGGCCGGCCGCGTCTGGCCGAAGTCGGCCAGCTTGACGCGCGACAGGTCGCTCTTGAACACGAGGATGTTGTCCAGCCGCACGCCGCGGTGCACCAGGCCGCGGCCGTGCATGAAGTCGAGCGCCGACACCAGCTGCGCCGCCAGCTGCTTGGTGTTGCGCTCGCCGATGCCGCCGTTGGACACGTAGCAGGCGAGGTCGCCGAACGGCGCGAACTCCTGCGCGAACACGTACAGGTCGCTGGTGCGGAAGACCACGTCGTACGTGGTCACCACGCTCCGGTGCGCGCTGAGCAGATGGCTGTCGGAGGGAGCCAGCGACATCACCACCAACATCGGTGCCAATATCTACTGCTTCTCGAAGCGAATGTACGGTTGTGCACTTCGACATAATCTAAACAAAACGTCTGCATGCAAATGATTTCCGAGGCAATTGCATATGCATACTTGGCTCATTCCAGATCGACACCAGAAGATACAGGCTCATTTCGTGAATAAGTTCTTCAGTTTTAAATGCCGCTGGTAAATTTTGTTGTATCGTATATAATCGTATAGGATGTCGTATAATGATATCTATACAGTATGATCATCTCCAACTTAACACTTTCACCGACCCCGCATGAACATTTCCACATGGTTAATGCGGCAGCTAGCAGATCCTCAATGTCGATGATTGTGGCCAACACCGACCTGTAGTGATACTCTCGGAGAAAGTCAGCCTCGCTGGTAGAGTCCTTGTGAATCGCCTTCAGGATCACCTCGTGTCTGGTTGCCCGATGTTCTACCAGCATAATCTTCCCGGTCCATACTTCACAGATGGTCTGCAGAACTTCGTACTCGTCGTCCAGTTCCACCTGCAGTCCACGGACAAAGCGTCACCATCATTCCCACGTTAGTCGACTCACCGGGCCACACATTACTCCCCGAACTGGTCCCTACGTCAGTCCTCACATCAGCCCAAAACCAGTCCACACACTACCCGAGGCACTGGTTTCCATATCGGTTCACGCATCGATCCATAGACCACTCCAGCTACTGTCCACATCAATCTCCGTATCGATTCATACACCGGTCCACACACTACTCCGGCCACCATTCCCCATGTCAGTCCACGCATTGATCTACAAACTTGTGATATTTGCGCAATGCTGCCAATGTAAACGTTGCAAAGGCGCCGTAACAGTAACATGGCTGCCTGATGAGCTCATGGTGCCAGGGTGATGCAACACCGAGTGCAGTTGTTGCACCAGACATAGCTGACGCCCAGTGTACCTGTGCACCAGATATAGCGGACGCCCAGTGTACTTGTGCACCAGGTGTAGAGCCAACGCCCAGTGTACTTGTGCACCAGGTGAAGAGCCAACACCCAGTGTACCTGTGCACCAGATATAGCTGACGCCCAGTGTACTTGTGCACCAGGTGTAGAGACAACACCCAGTGTACCTGTGCACCAGATATAGCGGACGCCCAGTGTACCTGTGCACCAGATATAGCTGACGCCCAGTGTACTTGTGCACCAGGTGTAGAGACAACACCCAGTGTACCTGTGCACCAGATATAGCTGACGCCCAGTGTACTTGTGCACCAGATATAGCTGACGCCCAGTGCACTTGTGCACCAGGTGTAAAGCCAACACCCAGTGTACCTGTGCACCAGATATAGCTGACGCCCAGTGTACTTGTGCACCAGGTGTAAAGCCAACACCCAGTGTACCTGTGCACCAGATATAGCTGACGCCCAGTGTACTTGTGCACCAGATATAGCTGACGCCCAGTGTACCTGTGCACCAGGTGTGGAACTAACACCCAGTGTACTTGTGCACCATGTGTAGAGCCAACACCCAGTTCACTTGTGCACCAGGTGAAGAGCCAATACCCAGTGCACTTGTGCACCAGACAGAGCCGACACACCGGCATCACCTGTCCGCCGGACGCCAATAAGCAGTCAACATGCCAGTCCAGGCCAACTCCGTTGACAGCTAACTTAGCGGCTGACATCCTGGTGCCACCAACACTCGCGAGCAGCTGGCAGGGCTATCAAACTGGGGGCTCAGTGATTTGTACCGAAATGCCGCCGTAGGTCTTCCGCTCAGATCGATGTGGCTTGGCAGAGACAATGCACAGTAAGCTGTCGCTATTTCAATGTCGCAGCATGTGCTGTCGTCAGCTGGTTAGCCGTGTGAAGGTAGCAGCGCGGTTGTAGCCTAGTGGTGCTTTGACGGTGACCGCAGGAGAATGACTAGTTTTGTTCCATCTCGAATCGACACCGATGCTGACGGATTACCGAAATGTCGATTATCGGGAAATATAGCTGACGTCAAGCATATTAACGTCCTGTCCTCACGTTATCAGTAAGCCAGCTTGTTATGATGAACCCATTGTGCGATTACTTCTCCCATGGAGTTTTCTTGCTCATTCAAGGCAAGATACAGCTCAAGTTCAGCCAACTTCATGGGATGTGTGTTACTACTTCCTGACCTCAAATGGTCGCGAAGAGGTCAAAATGTTAAATGTCAAGTAGTTGTCCTGAATTGAACTTAGAAGCGTCGCGGCTGCAAGACAAACGTGAGGGTACTGAATGGCCGGATCATCCATATTGGCAATGAGAATATTAGGAATCCGTCCAACATTTTATACGAGGCTGATTATTAAAACAAGCTGCGAAAGCTACACTACAGATGCTATTGAGCACCCCTGGCCCTATTTAACATTGTGCTGCAAAAGAAGACCTATGTACTGTGCGCATGAATCCTATGCACTGCAAAGCGTGCTTGAATGTGCTTAACGACCACGAACTTCTCGCACTTCCTGTTTTGATAGCCAAGATTTCCTGGGTAGATTGTGTTGCGTGTGGTCGAGCGGCCAAATGACCTGGCACGCCTCGGGCGGTAGTAGTGCCAAAGTCGCCAGGCCAGATCCACGAGTCTTCAGAACCACTCGGTGCACACACCGCCAGGATTCCGACTAACACTGCTTCACGACAACAGGCTGAAGGAGCAGTCATCTCAATCTTCTGGCTGGGTGAGGCGCATTGGTATTGCGATGGTACTGAGAGGCTGGGGATGGGCTCACGTTTTGTCAGATCGAGAACGTAACTAATATGACGTCTGGGCTAAGCACAGTGATGCACAGCGCACAGGTCAAGACTAGCTCAGTTTCTCGAGCGAAGTTGCTGGCGTTCGCTTAATCGAAGAAAAGTCGATAGCAACACTCCAAAATATGTGCTCCATGTTTCGACCCTTGGCTACAAACAACCGGGTGCAGGAGCGACAGGAAAATTTGGACGATTTTTAGGGAGCGCTGTTTTCCGGAGGGGAGTCATTGGCTGGCACCGGGTGCACTCGGATGCCCCCAGATAACAGCTTCGTGCACTGGGAGGGGCACCTTCAGCTGAACATCTCCAGGCGGGGGAGGGGGAGCGGTGATACTGAACATCTGTGGGGGGCGCATTGCTTTTCAGTCAGAAGGGCGCCTCCCTCCAGTCAGTGGGAGGCGCCGCGGAAAAGTGGGGGAAGTGGTTCCTCCGTACCCGGCTAACTACACCCGTGATGACCAGGAACTCACACCCCCCCCCCCACACACACACACAGACACAAGCCACACTTTTACGAGCATGAACAAGTCAAATCGTGTGACATGGAAATGGTTTTTCTTCTTACACAACCCGTAAAGTTATAAACCCGGTTACAAATCGCCGCATTCATGCCGGGCGGGAGATTCTTACGAAGCCACGGTGTGCTCAAGTCTCTTCAGGTCGAATAGGGAATGACAACTTAACAACAGCAGGGTGCCAAACCAAGGGGGTGCGGAATCCCCGACCTGCCGGGGATCTCCAGCGATTCATGCAGTCTGTCATTGAGCGTAACATAGCACGAGGCACCGAAGTCCAGTATGCCACAGCACTGTCGAAGCATCTAACGGACATACGCGGTCACAAATCTGCATATATTCGAGCCTGCAAACTTGCGTTCTACCAGGAATGACAGCCACAGATGGACTAGACGGGAGCATAACAGCTTGAAACAGATCAAGCACGTCTGAGACCATGGCCTTCGTCTTTCAGGCAGGCGAGGACGAACTAGGTAGCTCTCTGTCGCTTTAGAATCTGAGCCACCTTAGCTGCACACAGGCATCTATTGTGCGACGACGAGATACCCAGGTATCAGAAGCGTAGCGCCTCATTGTTGGCACACCACATGCTAGTAGCGTGCCCAAGATATGCCGGAAAGAAGAGGACGCATTTTGAACGTAATGTTCAGTCATCACTGAGGAATTCTGCCAAAGTTAGGCTGTGAAGCCTAACTTTGGTAGAATTCCTCGGTGATAACTGACGCTTTGTCCACTGTTCCGTGGGCCACTGTTCCGTTTCATGACAGAAGTACATTCTCAATTAATATAAACACCCACATAAGTGATAATCTCTGGCGGGCTAAACATTCACAATTTACAATAAACGCATGGTAGAGCCGAGTGCCCTAAAGCCCTAACAACGAACTAACTAACTCGAAGTATCGCCAAGATGCCACCTTCAAAAGACAGTTGTAGCTCGGACACTTCTAAGAGACTCGTGCTGAGTGCATCTCGTGTCCTTCCTCTTGGAGTGCATCTCGTGTCGCTGCCTGCTGCTGATTACGTCGTGTTCTTGGGCGAATCTGCTCCAACGACGCATGTGTGGATCTAAGGCTAGGGGGCACAGTGACTGTCCCCGTGCGCAGACTGTTGCCGAAAGTTGGCACTAAAGTGGCATTTTCTCAAAATCCGAAAGGATTTTGTGATATTATTATCGTCTTAAGCGGATACGACGAGTGTTGGCTGTTCAAATACCAATGGAGGTTTCGTAATAATTGTGCCTATTTTGGAACTTGTCTCCTCCGACAGGTTCAATACCAGGTTTCTGCAATAGCGCCCGTCAGCCGATGCGCTGACCTTGAACATCACCGGTCGGTTGCAAGTGAAACTTCAATGGCTGATGCTTTGTTTTCATTGACACATTTGCATGAGTTGCTGCCTGGGAATAAGCAGCTGGGCATACCCGTGAGTTGATCAAACCGCTGTGCCAATGCCAGCACCGACGTACGCTTCCCTCCCACCTGGACGTTGGATGTTTTCCTGCCTTCAGCCATCGTGTGGGGCAGTTGCTCACTGGTTGCTCGGGTCTCCTGTGGGTTCACTTGGAGCGCCTTCGTCAGCCCAAGTCTTAGAAGCCGAGACTGCCAGCCTTACTGTTCCTGTTTGGATTGGATGTTGATGGTCATGCCTGGTGCAGAGATAACAGACAGTGTACCTTCCGCAAATATTCATCATACCCGTCCTGGTTGGCAGAACTACTTAGAAAGCAGACGGTGGCTGGACGGGAGCAGCGCTCTCTGTCTCTGTGTATGTGTCTGTGTTCTGTTTCTGTGTCACTGTGTCATTGTGTCACTGTGTCATTGTGTCGCTGTGTCATTGTGTCTGTGTTCTCTATCACTGTCCCACTGTATCTGTGCTCGATGTCACTGTGTCTGCGTCGGTTTTCTATGTCACTGTATCTGTGATAATGTTCTGTGTCACTGTGTCTGTGTTTGTGTTCGGTATCACTGTGTCTATGCAGTGGTCTGTGCCAATGTATCTGTGTATATGTTCTGTATCCCTGTGTCACTGTGTCTGTGTTCTGTGCCACTATATATGTGTCTGTGTTCTGTGTCACTGTGTAACTGTCACTGTGTCACTGTGTCACTGTGCCATTGTGTTGCTGTTATACTGTGCTACTGTGGCTGTGCTACTGTGTCTGTGTTACAGTGTCTGTGTCGGGCTATGGGTACCAAAGGTCCCGGGTTCGACTCTAGCGCCACTCAGGACATTTCCCAATCCCGCGGCCCACCGGCGAAACAGTGTGGGCGGCGCCATTAGCCGTGACTGTGCATAAAGTGTGTCGTGAACCAACCAATAAACAACAATTACAGTGTCTGTGGTATTGTGTCTGTGGTACTGTCTATGTTACTGTGTCTGTGGTACTGTGTCTGTGGTACTGTGTCTGTGGTACTGTGTCTGTGGTACTGTGTCTGTGGTACTGTGTATGTGGTACTGTGTCTGTGGTACTGTGTCTGTGGTACTGTGTCTGTGGTACTGTGTCTGTGGTACTGCATCTGTGTTACTGTGTATGTGTTACAGTGCATGTGTTACTGTGTCTGTGTTACTGTGTATGTGTTGCGGTGTCTGTGTTACTGTGTCTGTGGTATTGTGCCTGTGGTACTGTCTTTCTTACTGTGTCTGTGGTACTGTGTCTATGGTACTGTGTCTGTGGTACTGTGTCTGTGGTATTGTGTCTGTGGTACTGTGTTTGTGGTACTGTGTCTGTGTTACAGTATCTGTGTTCGGTATCACTGTGTCAGTGTTCGGTATCACTGTATCAGTGTTCAGTATCACTGTGCCAGTGTTCGGTACCACTGTGTCAGTGTTCGGTATCACTATATCTGTCAGAGTTATGTGTTATTGTGTCAGAGTTCTTTGTTATTGTGTCAGAGTTCTGTGTCACAGTACTCTGTATCACTGTGTCTGTTTGTGTTCGGTATCACTGCATCTGTTTGTGTTCGGTATCACTGTGTCTGTGTCGGTGTTCGGCATCACTGTGTCTGTTTGTGTTTGGTATCACTGTGTCTGTTTGTGTTCGGTATCACTGTGTCCGTGTCGGTGTTCGATATCACTGTGTCGGTGTCAGTATTCTGTGTCGCTCCATGATCTCTGCGATGCCGTGCCGTTTCATCAAAACAACACGGATTTCAGCCAACATACCACGTCTGCCAGCCACAAAAAAAGCTTATATCGTCTGTCACATCTCGCGGCTTCACATCTCCCCGTCTTCCATCTGCCTCTCTCAAATCCCTCTGCTGTTCACCACGTCCAGAAGCTCTGCCTAGAAAAGTACCGTGCACCCGTATGTCGTATTGTGACGCAGTGCGGAATCGAAATCCCAAGACACATCGTCCGAATCGTCAAGGCACATCATCTGAGCGCTGAAGGTATCGTACATTTTGAAGTTGAAGGGTGAAATACGTCCATCTTGGGTTGTCTTTCGCCGTCGTTATTGCCAGCACCTCGCACACAATGTAAAAGCCAACTGTCGAGGATTGTAGTGGAATGTCGTGTTGTTTGTGCACGACGGCGTCACACTGCGAGACTGACAGGGCGTTGGCTATCGGCAGCTGATACAATTCGTTCCTCGATAAAATCAGACTTCCCTGCCGGTAACAACATGCAGCAACAACAGCATGCAATGACAACATGCAGCAATATTGTTCGGTGCAAATGATGACGAGAGAAGATGAGGATGTCGCTGTATGTCGCTCCTACCGTGCTTTGGGAACCATCAAGTATCTTTGCCCAATCCCTCGTTCTTCCTTCCTTGTACTCAGAGGTTACGTACTCCTTTGCTACGTGCATGCCTGCACTGTTGCCTACCTACGATTGGCTCTTCGCGACATTGACCAAAAGGACAAAACGTTAATTACCCTGAAACCGCTCTGACTGAATTGAAGGAGCAGCTCCACAAAATCCACTTCCCTCGCCACCTTTCTGGTCAGATCCTCACAACCCGTCTCGGGAAAGTCATTTTATACCCCTCTAGTCTCCAAAGTAAACGTTGCACGAAAACCAAAGCGATGACATCGAAACAGCTCGACAAGTAGGGCCCGAAACCCGAAACCCTTCAAAAGTAATATCACTATGGGATCACGATTGAAATCATGTGTTGGCTCTGGGGATTTAACAAAAGGGATCAGAAAAGGAAGGATGACCATGTCACCAAGATGTTTGCACACCCAAAAACCAACATTTCAGCATTTGGTAATTCGCAAAATTTTGAGTTTTCAATTTTCATATTTGTTATGCTCTATTGGGTAGAGCGAACTCCGGGTAACGTTGTTTTGAGTCAACTTATCTAGACAAAAAATGCTTGGTTTAGCCAGAATCTTCGAATTTAACTCTCATGGGTAACTATGCAAAACCAATGTCATCAACAACGAAAAATGAACATTCCTCTCGTGCGTTTCGTGGCACCCTTAAAGATAAGCAAACACTGAAAAGTTTCATTCAAATATATTTATATGTTAAAGCGTGACGACTAACTCTTGATACCAACCTTGAACTTAACCTTGACTAATTCGCTAACCACGGATGATCTGGCCCCACAATTTTCATACAACATGCCAAATTAATGTGGAAAAAAGCATGCCGAATTTTGGCACGCTGTTACGTGCCATTTATTTCACTGTCCGCGAAGAATCTTGTGATTAGAGTAGGGTAACATCCCCCCTTCCGATACGAGGCCGATTAATTCCGCAAAATTTTCGGAAGAAAAATCAGGCCCTGGAGCTAACTGCGAATCACTAGGACAGCCGACGTGCTCGTGCCCACCTGGTGGAGAGCCGGCTGGCTGACGGGTGGCCGGGCGCGGTGTCCGTACCCACCTGGCGAAGAGCCGGCCGGGCGCGGTGTCCGTACCCACCTGGTGGAGAGCCAGCTGCCTGACGGGTGGCCGGGCGCGGTGTCCGTACCCACCTGGTGGAGAGCCAGCTGCCTGACGGGTGGCCGGGCGCGGTGTCCGTACCCACCTGGTGGAGAGCCGGCTGCCTGACGGGTGGCCGGGCGCGGTGTCCGTACCCACCTGGTGGAGAGCCGGCTGCCTGACGGGTGGCCGGGCGCGGTGTCCGTACCCACCTGGTGGAGAGCCGGCTGCCTGACGGGTGGCCGGGCGCGGTGTCCGTACCCACCTGGTGGAGAGCCAGCTGCCTGACGGGTGGCCGGGCGCGGTGTCCGTACCCACCTGGTGGAGAGCCGGCTGCCTGACGGGTGGCCGGGCGCGGTGTCCGTACCCACCTGGTGGAGAGCCAGCTGCCTGACGGGTGGCCGGGCCCCACCTGGTGGAGAGCCAGCTGCCTGACGGGTGGCCGGGCGCGGTGTCCGTACCCACCTGGTGGAGAGCCGGCTGCCTGACGGGTGGCCGGGCGCGGTGTCCGTACCCACCTGGTGGAGAGCCAGCTGCCTGACGGGTGGCCGGGCGCCAGGGTGTCCGTACCCACCTGGTGGAGAGCCAGCTGCCTGACGGGTGGCCGGGCGCGGTGTCCGTACCCACCTGGTGGAGAGCCGGCTGCCTGACGGGTGGCCGGGCGCGGTGTCCGTACCCACCTGGTGGAGAGCTGGCTGCTTGTCGGGAGGTCGGGCGCGGTGTCCATGCCGGTCGGCCTGGGTCAGACGGTGGTGGTCGGCGCTCATGGCGGCAGCGGTGGGCAGCGGCCGCCGCCACCACAGTCGGCGTCTGGTCGGCTCCGGCGCAGGCCACCCCACATCAAACGTCGTCCGCGCAGCGTGCTCCGGCGACACGCCGGGTCACGGCAGGTCACGCCGGGTCACGCCGGATTACGCCAGGTCATGTCTGGTCATGCTGAGTCACGCCAGGCCACGCCAAATCACGCCGCGTCACGCCAGGTCACGCCAGGTCACGCCGGGCCACGCCGCGTCACGCCAGGTCACGCCAGGTCACGCCAGGTCACGCCGGCGCGTGAGCGGTGCCGAGCGAGCCGCCAGGCCACTGCGCGACTCAGGCGAAGGCGCCGAGCGTCACACGGCCGTCACAGCCGAGACGAGTCACGGTGCTGTGCCGGCGTGTACCGGCCCCGGGCGGACCTCTGTGGGGGATCTCCAGCTGCCGTTTAACCCTGAAACCGGCGGCAGGTGGTCAGCTGGTGCGGCCAGCTGGTGCTGTCTGCGGCGGCTGGTGACTCACACAGTCTGACCCGCGCCGCCCGCGGCCCTCTGAAGACCGCGAGGTCACACGGCGGCCGGGAAGGTGGGACGCCAGCAGACCGCCGGCCGCAGCCAGCCGTAGCCTCGTGCAATGTGCCCTCTGTCCGCATGAAGGAACATTAATGTTGGTACGTTTGAAGGTGGAACATGTCCACGGCAGGAAAGGTGAATTCTTGGCATGCCATCAGCAGTTTGTCTGAAGACTGCCAATGGTTGTCGGGGAGGTATCTGCGTTTCGGCGGATAATATGCATACCTGCAGAGGAAAGTGTACATCAGGCATTGCATTAATTGCCCACTTCGCGATATTTCCGTAATATCCTTCTGTCAAACAAAACCATAGCACGGCGCTTTGAACTCTGAGATATCAACACTGAAAATGCGTCATGTTCATAAATATTTACATGTGTAGTTAACAATGACTTCAACTCTCGGGATGGGCTCCAAAGGCTCCCAGGTGTCGGAGACGGGGAGGGGGAGGTGGAGATACACTCACAAGAGGGATATCGGTATCATATATGCAACGATCAAATGCAAAATTATTCAAAGCTTTTCATTTCACAGCTGGAATGTTAGTTTTAATAGCACGCTTCTTCTTTCATATTTATGTTCAGTTTACTGTACAACAAAATATACCTACGGCTAGCTGTCACTTCAACACCCAATCGAATAGCGCATACTAAGGATATGTGGATGGCTAAATAAGCCGACGGTATCACCCGGTCACGGCATCACCTGGACACGGTATCACCCGGTCACGGTATCACCTGGACACAACATCACCTGGACACGACATCACCTGGACACGACATCACCTGGACACGACATCATCTGGACATGACATCACCTGCACACGACATCACCTGGACCCGACATCACCTGGACCCGACATCACCTGGACACGACATCACCTGGACACACTGGACACGACATCACCTGGACACGGCATCACCTGGACACGGCATCACCTGGACACGACATCACCTGGACCCGACATCACCTGGACACACTGGACACGACATCATCTGGACACGGCATCTAATTGCTACTCATGGGTAGCATTATACGTAGTGACTATTGACTGGGCCCCGGTGACTCTTGACCGCATAATCCCGCCGACCTCTGTGACCTGGTGACATGTGGGTCACAGAGGCCGTAATGTGGGTGGCAGGTGGGCTTCGGGCCCGGTGGCATGTGGGTCCATTGCGGGGAAGGGGCATTGCGGCCCGTTGAAAGTCTGGCCGACAGTAGGTGGAGGCAGAACACTGCCCGGTAATTTGTTCACCACCGTTCTCTGTACGTGGACGCGGGTGGTACAGAAATTCGGAGGTCGCACGAACTGGTTGGCATGCCGTAAGCCCCAGGGACTGAAAGCGTAGGGCCCGCTAGGGTATAAAGACGACCAGGGGACGTATCCAACGTGGTAGAGATCTGTGCCTACCCGTTGAATACGTAGGCATGGGCGCACGTTTTCAACGTGCAAGGCCAGGCATGGCGTCCACTGGATAAGGTTAGGTAAGTTGGCCATTCATACCTTAGTTCAGTGATAAGACTGCACAGGAGCCCAGGGAAAGTTTAACCGCCCAGTTTTGCCAAGCCTTAAGGGCAATATCGACAATAGATGCAAATTATGCCATCAGGAGAGTAGCGTCAGACGCTTACAAGTAGGTCTCAGAGCTGATAATCAATATGCATTCGAGACTAACCAAGTCTCCAGTGAAAGGAAGAACGACTCGCTAAATGCTTGCGTAACACTGTATGGTTGTTGGTTATTGATTTTACGACACATCGACCGTTGAGTCATGTAGCGTCGCCAATCTTTCACGCCGATTGGTCGCGGGCGAAGAGTACACTGTATGGAAAAATCGTGCGCTAACTCGCTTTCGTATTATTAGGTACCGAATGGTCATGCGGAATGAAAGGAGCGAGTGATTGTTACATAAATCTTTAAGGAGTAGTTTTAAGGACCAGTGGAATTGGTTTGAATTCAACGCAAGTATTCAGCTATCAAAAACATCACTGCCAAAATTGTGCATGATATCACCCGGGCCCCGCATGCGTCTGGCTGTCACGATAACGTCGATTTTGTGTGTGTGGGGGGGGGATTGAATGGATGCTGAATGTGTTGTGTTGTCAGATGGTAAGCGGGTGGGTCCCGCAAATGGACGAATGCCGGCGGCGGTGGCAATACCCATGTCGTGTACCTCTAACATAGCCATCCATCGGTGCTCCATCATACACCAAGTCCACAACCCCTCCTAGCTACATGACCAGCCGGGTGCACTCACGGGCGTATGTGATAAAGATAGAGGAGCCTGGCCTCGCTAATGTAAACTCGTGCAGTGGTGACGACGGGCCGCAGCGGGGATGGGAGGATGTCGGAGCGGTTGAAGTGGTGGGCGAGAGGGTATACAGCAGCAACCATCCAGCCAGCCCTGGGCGGCGGCCAGCCGCAGTTACCAGCACGGCGACCCAGCTACCCAGCCGTGCCGCCAATGGCGAACCCGCCCCGACACCGCGGGCTCAGCATCACCTGGACACAGCATCACCTGGACACAGCATCACCTGGACACGACATCACCTGGACACGACATCACCTGGACACGGCGTCACCTGGACACGGCATCACCTGGACACGACATCACCTGGACACGACATCACCTGGACACGGCGTCACCTGGACACGGCATCACCTGGACACAGCATCACCTGGACACAGCATCACCTGGACACAGCATCACCTGGACACGACATCACCTGGACACGACATCACCTGGACACGGCGTCACCTGGACACGGCGTCACCTGGACACGGCATCACCTGGACACGGCGTCACCTGGACACGGCATCACCTGGACACAGCATCACCTGGACACAGCATCACCTGGACACAGCATCACCTGGACACGACATCACCTGGACACGGCATCACCTGGACCCAACATCACCTGGACACGGCATTACTTGGACACGACATCACCGGGACACGACATCGCCTGGACACGGAATCACCTGGACACGACATCACCTGGACACGATATTACCTGGACAACATCACCTGGACACGACATCACCTACACGGTATCACCTGACACGACACACCTGGACACGGCATCACCTGGACCACACTACACGACATCACCTGGACACGGCATCACCTGGACACAGCATCACCTGTACACGACATCACCTGGACACGGCATCACCTGGACACATCACCTGGACACGACATCACCTGGACACAACATCACCTGGACACGACATCACCTGGACACGACATCACCTGGACACGACATCACCTGTACACGACATCACCTGGACACAACATCACCTGGACACGGTATCACACTGGACACGACATCACCTGGACACGACATCACCTGGACCCGACATCACACTGGACACGACATCACCTGGACACGCTGCACACGGCATCACCTGACCTTCGCGCCCGACGCACGACACGGAAGTGGCGGCGGCAGCGGCGGCGACGGCGGCGGCGCCACCCTGTGTGTGTACCGACGCGGTCTGGCCGTCCGGACGGGGCTATAATTAGCCGGCGGCAGTCTCGGCGCAGCTGCGTCGGCCGCCACGGGCCGCGGCGGCGGCGACTCACGCCCTGCTGGCGCCGCAGCTGGCGCCCGCCAGCCGTTCTGGCGCCAACTCCTCCGCACGCCTGAGCCCGGGAGTTTGTTTGTTTATTGGTTGGTTCACAACACACTTTATGCACATTCACGGCTACTGGCGCCGCCCACACCGTTTCGCCGGTGGGCCGTGGGATTGGGAAATGTCCTGAGTGGCGCTAGAGTCGAACCCGGGACCTTTGGTACCCATAGCCCGACACCTTAACCACTCGGCCATCCCCGCCCCACCCAGCCCGGGAGTAGGTCTACACCAGGCTCTGATGACATTGACGGGCATCGGCTGCTTCGGCGTCAGTTCTGTAGCTCAGGAGTGGGTCTGCCCCGAGGTCCCGGTGTCAGCTCTGTAGCTTGGGAGTGGGTCTGCCCCGAGGTCCCGGTGTCAGCTCTGTAGCTCAGGAGTGGGTCTGACCTGAGGTCCCGGCGTCAGCTCTGTAGCTCAGGAGTGGGTCTGCCCCGAGGTCCCGGTGTCAGCTCTGTAGCTTGGGAGTGGGTCTGCCCCGAGGTCCCGGTGTCAGCTCTGTAGCTCAGGAGTGGGTCTGACCTGAGGTCCCGGCGTCAGCTCTGTAGCTCGGGAGTGGGTCTGCCCCGAGGTCCCGGTGTCAGCTCTGTAGCTTGGGAGTGGGTCTGCCCCGAGGTCCCGGTGTCAGCTCTGTAGCTTGGGAGTGGGTCTGCCCCGAGGTCCCGGTGTCAGCTCTGTAGCTCGGGAGTGGGTCTGCCCCGAGGTCCCGGTGTCAGCTCTGTAGCTTGGGAGTGGGTCTGCCCCGAGGTCCCGGTGTCAGCTCTGTAGCTCAGGAGTGGGTCTGCCCCGAGGTCCCGGTGTCAGCTCTGTAGCTTGGGAGTGGGTCTGCCCCGAGGTCCCGGTGTCAGCTCTGTAGCTCAGGAGTGGGTCTGACCTGAGGTCCCGGCGTCAGCTCTGTAGCTCGGGAGTGGGTCTGCCCCGAGGTCTCAGCGCCAATTCTGTACCTCAGGAGTGAGTCTGCCCCGAGGTCTGACAACCTCTCACCACGGCTCTGGCAGCCACTACCAGCTCTGATGCCAGCTCTGATGTCAGCTCTGATGTCGCGCACCCAGTCAGTATTGTAAGGTACATACTGGGACCTGACTTTGTCGGTGTCGCTGAGGGATCACTTCTGCTGAAGGACCACTTCTGCTGAGACACCACTTCTGCTGAGGGACCACTCCTGCTGAGGGACCACTTCTGCTGAGGGACCACTTCTGCCGAGAGACCTCTTTTGCTGAGGGACCACTTCTGCTGAGGGACCTCTTTTGCTGAGGGACCACTTCTGCTGAGGGACCACTTCTGCTGAGGGACCACTTCTGTTGAGGGAGCACTTCTGCTGAGGGACCACTTCTGCTGAGGGACCACTTCTGCTGAGGGACCACTTCTGCTGAGGGACCACTTCTGCTGAGGGACCACTTCTGCCGAGAGACCTCTTTTGCTGAGGGACCACTTCTGCTGAGAGACCTCTTTTGCTGAGGGACCACTTCTGCTGAGGGACCACTTCTGCTGAGGGACCACTTCTGTTGAGGGAGCACTTCTGCTGAGGGACCACTTCTGCTGAGGGATCGCTTCTGCTGAGGGACCACTTCTGCTGAGGGACCACTTCTGCTGAGGGATCACTTCTGTTGAGGGACCACTTCTGCTGAGACACCACTTCTGCTGAGGGACCACTTCTGCTGAGACACCACTTCTGCTGAGGGACCACTTCTGCTCAGGAACCACGTAGCTGCGGCCAGCTGCCAAATTCATTTTCATTGCTTTGATTCCACTGTGGTCCATGCTGCCATGAACGTGCTCTGGTGTGATGTTATCCAGCAACTGTTCATGGGAATAGCCTTCAATTTGAATCCTTGTTCAATATGACCAGATATACTGATGTATGGGGCAGGCTGGACAGATCACCTGAAATCCTATAGCAACTGTTTTCCCCTTCTCTGGAAGCTGACCATGCTATCATACTCTGCTTAACATTCACATTTAGTATTCCTCCACTAATTGTTCAAGATAAATACTATTCATAGCCTAGTAAAGTACGTGTTTTACTCACAATTTCTAATAAGGGAAAGCATTACATATCACCGGTACGTAACTTCGGTACGTAAGCTATCAATATAGCTTAGCTTCTGTGCCAATTAGTTATCGACGAATCTTATTCTTCTCTTATCTTATCTTATCTTAATCATCGCCATTATCTATGTTTTGCATTAGTTTTAACATTAACAGCTTAGTATCAAATTGTAAATATTTTTAACATATAGCAGCTGCAGATCAAAGTATTTATCTAAATAAGTCCAATTCGTATCAGTCACAAAAATAAATGTCCGTAGTCTGATCACTAATAACGACCTACAACATTTCTTGAAACGCACAAAATTCTCTTCATACAAACTTGTTAACGGAATTTGGCTGCGAAACCTTGAATTAAGCACTGCTATTCCAAAATGTTCATTTTGTGAAGTTAGTTGACAAAACAGAGTGGCGAAGGCGTAAGCATATACATAATCACCTACATTTTATAAGACTAAGTGTCAGCATTTACACGAGAATGATGGAAATATATTACTCAGCTATGCACACCGTGTCCCAGTTGGAAGCTTTCTCGTCAATTCTTAGCAAAGATAATTCATAGCTTGACAGATTACAACATTAAAGTACTTATAGTTCGTTAGTTACATTCTGAATACAAATGTTATACAAGTCAGCCTTGATAACTTATCCGCCCGACTTCGCCCGCGCCGCCCCGGGCGTGTTCTCCGTCCCCCACCCCCGAAGATGTTCCGCGGACAGTGGAATATCGGCGGGGACGTCGCGTGCAGATTTGGCACACCTTTTCCCACAAATTGACATGTGCGAAAATTTCGAGATCAGGGTATCCATGCTCCCAGAGTTAGTCAAGGTGAAGTGAGGTGACATCCAAAGAAGTTCAACCAGCTGTCACGCTTTGACGGGTAAATATATTTCAATGGAAGCTATAAAACTCGAAATGTTAAAACTTTAAAAAAATATGTTTATTTGTGGGCAAACATTTTTGGATCATGCCCCATTTCGCATTCTCCTTCTGATTTCAAATAAGTCTTGCTATTAAGATCTTACTCAAAATGAACTCCTCAGAGCCAAAGGCATGCGTCTATCGTGGCGATATAAAACACTAGTGACGTCACGTTTTGAAGGGCGAACACTCTGGGGGTATATTTCAGCGCTTTTCGATGACACCTCTTTTGTTGTGCGGCGCCAAGTTTGGAGATTAGAGGGAGATTATTATGATCCCGAGGCTTGCTGTGGTAATCTGATCGGAAAGAAGAGTGTCAATGCTATCTTCTCACATTCCAACGGTAACCAAACATACAGGAGTGATTGGGACTTCGAACATTATTATCGACTGCTTCCTACAAACTTATTTTCTCCCATTACATCTAGTATCATTGCAGAAATATTGCACGTATCTGACAACTTTAATATTGTTTTTAATTATTATCTGCGTTGTGGAGGCCTAACTAATACTGTGAAGCTAAACAGATTTAGGCGTTTCTACACTAGTCAGGTTGAATAACTTATGGACTTATTTCTCCAACATGCCTCTCTCACTTTGGACTCTTGGAATTGCACATGCTACCTAAAGTATATTCTGTAGACTCATATCGACATGCATTTTCCAGAACAGGAAATGGGTAGGTAAACTAAGCCACCAATGCCATATATTCTGTGGATATTACATGCGATAAATGTAAACATAGATTGTTGAGGTAAACCTTCGGAATAAGAGTTAACTGAACTCAAGGACTCCAGTGCACTGATCAAATTCAAGGAGCATCGGAACAGGGCGTTGTCAGCCATCAGATTGGAAAGAAAGAGGTACTTCCAAGGAATGATCTAAAGGAAAAAGCATAGTCGTAAAACGACTAGAACATATTGCAAGACGTTTCTAGCAGCATGAGTACAAAGGAAGATGGTAGAATAATGACATGCAACAAGATGATACCTAACTCATTGAATCGATATTTACATTCAATGAGTGTTAACTTAAAAAACAGTATTTCCACAGCAATTGTGCTTCAACATTGCATATTAATTAATTTCTTTAATGCCACTGTATATGGTTATGTTCTGAATTTCCCAAAAACTCTGTCTAAAGAAATGCAACAATTGTGTCGCAGGATGCAGACTGTATATAGCATTACCAGTCCCCTAAATCATGCAGCCCCGTTTCCCGAATGGGACCTTACCAGACGTCATCAGGATGTCCACGATGCCTCCAATCATTATTTATGATAAAATGAAATATGCTGGTAATGTTAGGCCCATCGATGTCTTACCTCCACTGGAAACAAAAAATTGACAAATGTAGGTGTATGAAATGGAATTCTGAACGTCAATGAAGCACAACAAATAGAAATAAATTTATAGAAACCTGAACACGTAAACGTGAGGTGGGCAAAATCGGACAATATCTCATAAATTGGCGGCGATATTGTAATGACATTTTGTGGCTGGTAAAAAATAACCAGCGCCTCCTATGCAACACAAATCCAAATCCGTTGGTAAATACAGGATCTGCGGGGGTGCGAAGGCGACCAACCTGGCGACGCTCGATCCTCGGCCGGCCGCCCAGCGGCCAGGCGTTTACGGTCGCAAAGCCTTAGTCGGTGCAGTGGAGCCGCGGAGCGGTGTGTGGGCTAATATTGACCTCGTTTGCTCCTAAAGCCGTCGACTTAGGGTCATGCGATTTATACTGGAGCGAGCTTACTACAGCCGTATTCTACCATCAACATCCCTTGCTACTAGCTCTAGTAGTTTCTTGCAGCTTAGAGGGCGAATCCGCCCCCATCTTGTGCCCTTAATCTGAGGTACACTTCCGCTCGCGTGCGAAACGAAAACCAGCTTGAGTTCCGTGCGGAACATATGCAGAAATTGCATTGCTAAATGCATGGACAGTGTCGGTGATAAATACGATGGGGAATTTTGCGCGTTTGATCTATTTGGTAAAAAGAAAGCTTTTGATGTTGTGAATGTATATATTTGATTCAAGAAGTTAGAACAGTATGTATATTTAATTCATAACAGTAAGATAAAAGTGAAGTCTGTTGTATGGTTTGACAGTGACCTATGACGAACTCGGTATTGGACGAACCGTCGCAGTACCGATTTGCAATTTGTCGATTTTTAAGTACTTGCTGGACACTGAAGATTAAATTAACTCCTTATCCGTCTACAGTGATTTAAAACCATGGCATGCGGGTCGTCTATAATTGTTTGCAATAGACTAAGCTGATATTGAAGTATTGCATGTTGAAATATTTAAAACGCAAAACGCATTCAATTATGAAACTTATGATGTCATACGCACACTATTTCTTAAATAGCACAACGTTCTCTTCATGCACACTTGCTACATAACACCGATTGAGACATCCTGTGTTTGCTAGTATTGGTATTCCATACTTTTCATTTTGTAAAGCTAATGCTGCCAAACAATGTGACGGAGTTGTAAGCTTATGCCTAAAAAATGCTTAGATTGTAGAACGGGATGGATGATAATCACATGTATTATATTATCATCCGTACGTCATAAGAGACATTATATTCTTAACTTCATCAGAAGCAATGGACCCGCCGATATAAGCACAGACGTCAGGCGAGAAGCATCTTTCCAACGGTGAAAAGGGACGGGTAGTGCGTGGACGGGGTAACCCAAGTTCAGCTCGGCGGGGATTTTCGACGCATTGATAGTCCAGTAGTGTGGACAGGGCTGTCATCAGCACAAAGAACCATACCGAACACGATTTTGAAGAGAAGTACAACCGTCCCAGCGCTACTAGGACAGAGGCGAATGATTTAATTGCATATTTCCTGCCTGCTATGGCAATTGTGGCGCGTGTCTTCCCGGGCCTGCCACTACCCCTTTCAGGTGGAGGGCAAGCGTGGAGTTCTCCCCCAAGATGATGGCCCACGACCACATCGTCTCGTTGGAGACGACAAAGCGGCTGGAAACATCAGACACTGGAGCGAGCGACAGACAGCAATGTCCTGGGACCGGAGCCGGAGCCGGAGCCGGAGTCGGAGCCGGAGCCGGAGCCGGAGCCGGAGCCGGACCCGGAGCCGGAGCCGGAGCCGGATCTGGTCGGTGGCCCGGTCACCCACTCATCGTGCTCCCACGTGCTCCTGGTGAGTCCTTTCTGCCAGTGTCAGCAGCCCACACGTAATCGTGGACAGGATCGCCATGGCGGAAATATAAAGGCAAAGAACCCTTCTGTGGTCTCTGAGGCTATTGTTGGGCTCCTAACAATCTCTACGGGTCCTCACGAACAGCTAAGGGTTCTTATGAACGTTTTCGTGCCCTTACGGATGACTACGTGCCCGTATGAATGCCTTCATGCAACTACGAAAGCTTGCAGGCAGCTACGAACGCCTGCGGGCCTTTACGAATGCTTACTGACACTCAAGAACGTATACAGTCCCTTGTGGATGTACATGGTCCTTACGAACGATTGCATAATTTTTCGAACGTGTACCGGCCCCTACGAATGTATATGGGTCATTGCAGAAGTTCACATATCGACACAAGACATCGACACAGACACATCGACAGATCGAGTTCACAAGCGTTTATCGACAAGTACAGAAACTGAATTGAGTTGAAACTGAAAGTCTTCCCAATGAAGTTGTGATGTGCTGAAATTGAGAGACTCCAAATGTGTGAGGGTAGCCCAGGCTCCCTTCGGAAAGTCCTTGCTTCAGGCAGTGTCTGGCGGTGTTGATGGCGTCTGACGGCGTTCGATTCTGACGCAAGTGAGCTGATGGAGCTCCTTATCTCCAACTACGGCCACACGTGACATGCGTGCACGATGAGCTGCTAAGGCTTCGGTGTAGGCAAGGCGTTGGGCACGTACTCACGCTCAGTGGGTGTGATTTGAGCTGACTGTTATCGTCTTCCGTCGGCTGCGTGATAAGCGCGAAGCTGCATAATGTCTTAAACGAAACAGTCGAATACCTCATGGCAATGCCATGCGTTAAACTTAATATTTGGAGTACGGAAGGAATACACCTGATCATGACCATCACTCCCATATAAGGCAACATGCGGTTATCTTTTCGACAGCCTGACAAAACATCCTGCCACTATCTACGCACAACACCAACGGGACAGTTTCGGAGTGAAACCAGTATCAATTGTGGAAAACTATGCATTGGAATGATGCCTGAAGTTGTTGGGCGATCCGTTAGGAAATCGATGCTATGGTGGGAGTTTTTAGCACCTGGGGGACCAGAGCACCATTGTCGGATATAAAACTACATTGCGACGTAATGGCGAGCAATATATGTCACCAGATCGATCAGCTCCTGGATCGGGGACACTGTCAATATTAATGTTTTGACTAGCCTGACAACCAATGCACAGCATTTGAGAATAACAACGATGAATTGTTCATCAAATGTTTGGCTTTTTGGCAGTGCGATTTTCCCGCTCTCGTCTGGTTCTCAGCCCCAGCGTTCTTTCCAAGATGATTAATAAAGCTTGCATGCTTTGCCAGTATATTAGGGCGCGTCTTTATGATTTACCCAACAAGTGCAGTTTCCTTCCTGGTGTTCATGTTGACTCGTGAAGTAGCAACAACCGAGCACCTGCCCTCTCTCATAACTATGAAGCCATACAAAACAGCTGCAATATCACGCTCCTTCAAGTCTCCAAGAAGATCATATACTGACGGCGGCAGCCGGCGCTCACCCCCCCCCTACCCGGGTTCAAGAGCGTGACGAGCGATGTCAAATGCCCGCTCGCTGAGCCTTCATCAGAAGTTCACATTGTCTGGCTCATGAAGTCTGGCTCATGAAGCTCAGGAGTTTGCCGCCAGCTCTCAAGGCGGAAGGACGCGCGCCCGAGCTCCAGGTTTCCAGATAAGTCGCTGCAGAACAGGGCAGTACTCTAGTCTAAGCTGTGGATAGGTGCTTAGCAATTACTTCTCTTATTATATTTCATTAGGTTTTATCTTATAAGCATTTTCGTAGCACGCAAACTATACTATATTAACCTAGCGACGCCACAGGACGCCATCTTGTCTGCGCCAAAGGGAGGCCTCGTGGCTTCGGCGTGTTCTCGACTCTTCGATTTCTGTAGTAGGAGATATTACAAGTGTGTAGATTTGATAAGTACATTAGACAACATTCATACTATCCTAACATACTTTATTTATTTTTTGGTGTGCATAGTGTGTTTGGTGTTGAAGTTTAAGATAGTTTAATTAGTAGTAAGTTGGGGGTATTCATAAGTGCTGTGTGACTGTTCATTTTTCTGTCTAGCCATAAGTGATATCAAAGGGATATTTATATAGTTGTCTAGTTGTGTGGAAGACAGTTAGATTAGACATCTTGTTTAGTTATTTAATTTATTTAAAAAACAAAACAAAACAAAAAAACAAACAATTGTTTAATAGTTTCTGCTTTTCTTGAGGCACTCAGATATTTAACTGACAGTATAGGAGGTAGCGATTTATAGTGAATGATAGTTAGCTTTTTTTGTCGGTTGTTTAGCAAGTGTGTTTGGTGTTGAAGTTTAAGATAGTTTAATTAGTAGTAAGTTGGGGGTATTCATAAGTGCTGTGTGACTGTTCATTTTTCTGTCTAGCCATAAGTGATATCAAAGGGATATTTATATAGTTGTCTACTTGTGTGGAAGACAATTAGATTAGACATCTTGTTTAGTTATTTAATTTATTTAAAAAAAAAAAAAAAAAAAAAAAAACAATTGTTTAATAGTTTCTGCTTTTCTTGAGGCACTCAGATATTTAACTAACAGTATAGGAGGTAGTGATTTATAGTGAATGATAGTTAGCTTTTTTGTCGGTTGTTTAGCAAGTTAATTTAGCAAGTTAATTTGAATCTAAATCTAGGCATAAGCTGCAGCGTTTAGGATGGTTTCGACCAGGATGCAGGCACTAGAGGAAGAAATTAGGACCCTTAAGGCAGAGGTTTCCAACCTCAAGGCTGCCCTTGTTGCACAGGGTAGGCAAGATAAAGCAACAAGGGGTCAATCCGTAGCAGGGACATCATATGCCCAGGTGGTCGCAGGCCACCAGGTAGCTGAGGTTTCCCCTACTGTGGGGGTGGCTGGGATCTCTCAAGAGGGGAGTGTAAATAGTGTTAATAGTGAACAGAGGAGGGTTAGTTCTGGTAGGTCACAGGAGGGGAAGTGGCATGAGGTCAGGGGGTGGAGGATTTGGAGACGCGAACCTAAGGAAAGGGTCAGTGAGTGGCAGGTGGCAGGTGGTAGGAGCGGGAGGAAGTGTAGCCGACCGGCCCAGCGGGCAGGCATAGTAACAACAAATATGTTCCAGGCATTGGATGACTGCCCCCAGGATAGCAGTAGTAAGGAGTCAGTGCTGGTCATAGGAGACTCTCGTGTGCGTCATTTAGAGCGGGTATTTTGTAAAGGTAGGAGGTACAGGAGGTGCATCACCAGGCCTGGTGCCAAGGTGAAGGACCTGGTACCTGCGGTGGCACAGGTCACCAGTAATCACCAGTTTAACACAGTCATAGTGCATGTAGGGGTAAATAACATAGGTCATACTAGGAGCGAGGAGCTTCTGCGGGAGTACAGGGCCCTTCTGGCCACCATGAAGGGCACCAATAGAGTGCTTGTAACAGGAATTTTGCCTAGGGCTAGAGCCTCCCCTGAGTGGAGCTCTAGGGCACTGGCAGCTAACACCAGGGTAGGAAAGCTCTGCCAGGAGCTAGGTTTTACATTTGTAGACGAGTGGAGCAGGTTTTATGCATCGTGGGACCTCTATCAGAGGGATGGCCTGCACTTTTCTGAGAAGGGGGTCCATGTGTTAGGCAAAGTATATGAGCATGTCCTTCAGGGAAACTAGGAAATGGGGTGGGGAGGGATGAAATTGCATTGCCAACTCAGGAATATTCCAATAGTGTCAGCCAAGGCAATAGAACCTCAAAGTCTGCAAATAGGGACAGCAGCAACTCAAGGGGACAGAGTTATAGTTCATCTAGTGATAAAAGAACTCCTCAATATGAAAAAGCCAAAGGTGGTTATGGAGCATTTGTTAAGTGTATGATGTTTAATGCTCAGAGTATCCGTTCCAAATTTGATGAGTTCAAGTGTTATGTTGCTGAGGAGGAACCGGATTTTGTTTGCATTACGGAGGCATGGGTCAGTGAAGGATATTTTGGAGACAACTTACAGGACTATGAGATCCAGGGATACAATATGTTTTCGTGCAATAGGGGTCCAGCAATGAAAGGGGGTGGTGTAATGCTCTATGTGAATAGCTTATTCAGTTCTCAAAAAGTAGCAGGTGGGGATAAAAATGTGTCTGTGGAGTCCATTTGGCTTGATGTCACTGTGGGAAAAGGCAACAGCAATACTCTTAGGATAGGAGCTTTCTACCGATCAGGAACCCTGCCACATTCTCAGCAACTGGAGCTTGACAAGGTGATTTGTGAGGAAATCAGTAGAAACTTTAAGAGGAAGTGCCTTATTCTCGGTGACTTTAATCTAAAAGGTTATGAAAATGCTGGTGTTGGCTCCCCATCATGCAAAATGTTCAGGAAATGCCTTGAAGAGGATCTGTTCTTACACCAGTTTGTATCGGAACCTACCAGGCATGGTTCATTCTTGGACCTTGTATTCTCGGATTTAAGTGACTTGGTTCAAGGCTTGACTGTAGGCGAAACTCTGGGAAAAAGTGACCATAACATAGTTAGATTCAAGGCACATGTAGGGGAAATTATCAAGGATAATTTGGTAAAGGTTCCAAATTTCAACAGAGCAGACTTTAACGGCATGAGAGCGGCTTTAAGTGCCATCAGATGGGAAGAAGAATTCTCCAATTTAAATGCCTGTGAAATGTGGGAAAAGTTCAAATCTTACTTAAAGGAAACTCAGATTAGACATGTCCCCCAAAAGCAAAGACGCAAAAGAAGGGTAGGAAAGCCAGCATGGCTTACACCAGACGTGATAAAAGCAATTAGGGCTAAGAAAACTGCATTTAGAGTTTTTAAAGAAGCCTCAAATGTCATTAATCTAAAGGCGTATCGAAAAGCTAGAGACACTGTGAAGCAAAAAACCAGAGCAGCAAAGCGAGCAAAGGAACTGGATTTAGCTAGAAACTGTAATGGGGACAGTAAAAAGTTCTTTAGTTTCTACAAGATGAGTAAAGTTTCTAGCACAATTGGTCCACTGGAAGTAAACGGGACTACATTGGGTGAGGATAGTGAGATGGTTGAGGAGCTGAGCAAGCAGTTCAAATCAGTGTTTACATTGGAAGATATGACCAATCTGCCGACCGTACACCATAGTTCAGTTACATGGGATCTGACAAATGATGTTGATTTCATTGGTAGTGATGTTGTTTACAATCATATCAGGAAAATAAAGCCAAATAAGGCAGCAGGACCTGATGATATTTATGCTAGGGTGTTGCGGGAAAATGAAAAGGAACTGGCATTTCCACTTAGTATAATATTTTGTAGATCAGTTTCACATAATGAAATTCCAACCGATTGGAAAAGGGCAAATGTAGTTCCTATTTTCAAGAAAGGAGAAAGAGGGAAAGTTGAAAACTATAGGCCAATAAGTCTCACATCCCTAGTCTGCAAGGTACTCGAATCAATTATCAAGGATAGAATAGTTAGTTATCTGGAAGGTAGCAGATTGATTCAAGATACTCAACATGGATTTAGAAAAGGACGATCGTGTCTCACAAACCTCTTGGACTTTTTGAACTTCGCCACAGAACAATTTGATCAGGGAAATCAGGTTGATGTAGCATATCTTGACTTTAGTAAGGCCTTTGACAAGGTACCCCATAAACGGTTAATGATACAGCTTCAGTCCCATGGTATTGCAGGTAGCATCTTAAAATGGATAGAGTTGTGGCTTTCAGATAGACAGCAAAGAGTGATGCTAAATGGTACAAAGTCATCATGGCAAAATGTTCTTAGTGGAGTCCCCCAGGGGTCAGTACTAGGGCCATTACTGTTCATTATATTTGTAAATAACATTGAAAGTGGCCTAAGCAGTAAAGTTTTGAAATTTGCAGATGATTTGAAGGTCTTTAGGGCAATAACAGGTCAGGATGAGCATATCTCGCTGCAAAAAGACTTAGACGAACTTGTGAAGTGGTCCGAAGAATGGCAAATGAAATTTAACTTTGATAAGTGCAAAATCATGCATGTAGGTAAGCAGCATATGAAGGCTCCATACTTGATGGGTGGCCAAGTGCTATCAGTGACTCAACAGGAGAAGGATTTAGGTGTTATTCTAAACACAAAATTGGGGGCATCAGAACAGACCAAGGAAGCCAGGAAGAAGGCACTGAGAATGCTCGGGGCAATAAATAGGAATGTATCATACAGAAGTGAGGAAGTGATCAGGAAGCTTTACTGTGCATACGTCAGGCCACATTTGGAATACTGCATCCAAGCTTGGTCTCCTAGCTATGAAAAAGATTGTTGGCTTTTAGAGAGAGTACAAAAGAGGGCTACAAAAATGGTTAATGGCATAAGCAACCTGGCATATGAGGAAAGATTGAAGAAATTGAATATGTTTTCACTTAGATATAGAAGGCTGAGAGGAGATCTCATCGAGGTCTTTAAATTTGTCAATCGTCTGGAGAGGGGATACCTTGGGGAAATGTTTGAATTTAACAGAAATGGTGCAATTAGAGGTCATAAATTCAAAATTAAAATTAACCACAGCAGAACAAGGTTAAGGCAAACTTTCTTCACCAACAGGGTAGTGGAACACTGGAACCAGCTGCCAGAAAACATCGTCAGTAGCAGCACATTGAACATCTTTAAAAACAGCATAGACAATCATTATAAGAATAGAGGGCTTGCTTTTCAGTATTACAGGGAGGGCTGATTGGCAGATTTGGTGGGCAACTGGTTCAGTGTACAGAGTGCAACCAAGAAGGGCCCTTGTGGCTCAGAGTTGCACTAATCTTTTATGTCTTTATGTCTTTATGAAGCCGCAGGGACGTAGAGCAACAGCCAGCTTGTGTGATATGCGGTGTGCTATAAATATGGAGGATATTTTAGTATAGGGATGAAGGTTGTTAAACTCAAGCATCCATATTTAATCACAATGCTGCTTCATATGCATTTTCTTTCCATTATTGGCCATACATGTTGCATTCACTTTCCACAAACTAGGAACTTGCGAGTTTCATAGTTTATGAAGGTAAAATGTGACACAATAAGGCTATGCGAGTGCACCAGGAAAGACTCAGAAAAGTCAATTTGCGCTGTTTATGGTGACACACCGTAAAATACATACATATACACACATACATACACACACGACGCACACACACAATATATATATATATATATATATATATATATATATATATATATATATATATATATATATCTTGCCTATTTATTCATTAGTATAACTCCTTTTAAACTCTAAGCGAAATATTCTGCTCCAGTGGTGGCTTTTTATGGATTTCAGAGCGCTTATTCCATGTATGGCATCACAACTCCGATTGTCAAAAAATTGCCTGCTTCGCACGATTGACGCTTTTGGAATAATCACTTTTTACGCATGACAGCTGGTCAGCCAGATGGGCATCACCACAATGTTGACGAATGATAAATGGCAACATAAAACAACTCTTTATCTACCTTTTGGCGCAAATTTCCCTCTTCTATCTTGCTCGGTAATCGCAGAAGTGTTGTCAGCAAGTTGTCGGGCACGTCGCCGTCGATCTAGATGGCGCTAGCGTCGCCGCCGTCGCCGCCGCCGCTACATCGCCGGTGTCTGGTCGACACCGTCGGATTTGTGGATCAGGAAGTGGGATAAAATGTCATAGGAGAACCTCGCAAGCACTCGAGTAGTATCAGAGACGGACATAAAACTTACCCAAAACTGTAAATGTAATGATATTGGCAGCTTCAGCTGTCAAATGCCAATCGATAACAGTGAAAACCGTTGTAGTGGCGGCGGCGATGTTTCCCGTGTTTCTTACTACGATACAACAGCACAGCCAGGGAGGGAGCTCAGGAGGCCAGAGCCCTCACTTCTCCTAGCGGTTGGAGGTTCACCTGGACGGTCTTGGCAGGAGATGGTTCTGTCAGGCAGCCGACGAACCTGCCCCCCCCCCCCTTCTCCGGTAGCGATGCTCGATCTGAGGTTACCAAACGGGACGTCTAAGTGTCCCACTCCCCCGGCTGCCAAGGTTTGGGTGCAGAAGGCCATCGTGAGGGTGAAAGGTCCACTGGAATGTATCCCCTTAAGCACTGTTGTGACATCGGTATCACAAGCGATATTTCTTATTGATATTGGACTCTCGGTTGGACTCCTCCCTCAATCTTCGCCGTTTTGACTTCGGATCCAATAGGGTGCATAACATAGAATAACATGGAGCATTGAACATAGCACATGGCAAATGGCACATTAATCGTGGAGCATGGAATATGGAGCATGAAGTATGGAGCATGGAGTATGGAACATGGAGCATAGAGCATGGAGTATGGAGCATGGAGCATGGAGCATGTAACATTGGGCATGAAACAAGAGGTATAGAACATGGGGCATGAAACGAGGGGCATGGAACATGGGGTTTGAGAATGGGGCGAAGAACAGAGCTAGCCAGTCAGCATTAACCCGTTCCGTCTCAGGGCATTCTTCAACCACCCCCGACAGGTTTTTTTTCGCGGATTGTGGACGAACGGCGCGCGGCAGCGCCAAAATTTGGCATACCTTTTCCCACCTCAATTTGGCATGCTGATCAAAAATTTTGAAGTCAGGTCATTTAGGGTCAACGAGTTAGTCAAGGTCAAGTGAGGTCACCTCCAAAAAAGTTCAACCAGTCGTCAGGCTTTAACGGATGCAGATATTTTAATGAAACATTCAGCGTTTGCTTATCTTTAGGGATGCAACAAAACGTACGAGTGGAATTCTTCACCTTCTTTTCTTTTTTTGACTACCTGTAAATTTTGCGTATTTGCCAAATTGCAGATCAAATAGAGGATTCTGGCTAAAGTAAGCATTTTTTTATTAGGGCAAGTTGACTTGCAAGAACGTTTCTCGCTCTGCTCTACTCATTGGGAAAGGAAAATTAAAGATAACTTGAAAAATAAAAAAATATAAATTTAATAAATAAAAATTGGGGGGCCAAAAATAAATTAAAACTCTCATCGATTTGGCTGTCCATTTCTCATTCCAAATAAATTTCGTTTTTCATATATCCCCAAAATGAACTCTCCAGAGCCAAAACCATAATGTAAATCGTGAAAAGTCTTGAAAATATAGCCCCCTTGTGACGTCACTTATCGGGGAAAATTGGTTTGGGGATGGACCCGGACCCTACTCGTCGAGCGCTTTCCGATGACACCTCTTTCGTTTTCGTGCCTTGCTTAGTTTGGATTTTAGAGGGGGTTACTAACTGACCCCCACGAGACGGGATGTGAAGGTCTGACCGGAAAGACTGCGCGGGTTAAGAATACTATTCGAAAAATAGCATAGCCTGGTTTAGCATAAAAAACCCGCTTAGGAAGAAAATGTTCCCCAAATTGGAAATATATGAATACCATTTTCAACATGGCTGAAATAAAACAAAACCTATTGAGGGAACATGTTTTGTTTTTGCAAATTCTCGAAACACGCTTTATTCTTCCAAATGTTTCACTTAAAAATTACAACCTAACTCAAATCATCTAAACATTATGCAATTTGTTTTCACGAGACAAGTTTTTCACACAATAAATGCAAGCTTTAATGAACAATAATACGAAATTGTCCTCTCCAAATGTAACATTTCAAAGGAAAGATAATTATCCTTCTACGTACCAAGCCATACAATTTTGCTATCAAAATATTTGATTCCAAAACAAAAATCCAACCCTGGTTAGGACTGAGGTGACAGCTTGCAGACCAGAGTGCAGAACATGCTCAAGCGGTGTTGGCATGGCACCACTATCATGGCAGAGGATGCTTTGTGGTCATCCTGGTTGCAAGTTCGCTGACGAATTAAGAAGACTGAACAGGTACACGAAGGCGAAGGATGCATGTTTACGGAGCCGTCCACAAAACACTGATGTTGGAGAAGGGACCAGTGACAGACATGTCCAATTGGTGCTGAGGGTGCAGATCAGACTGAATATTTTTTATTCTAGTCAAGGTAAAAATGTGTGAATAAAGAAGTGTTCTGCTGATCAGTAGATACAAAATTATATGTAGAAATAAAAAATATGTCCAGCTTCCATACTTTGGCCAGCGATCATGAAAAGTCCACCATGAAATGGCCACAACAAACGGAATCACTCATATATGTATTATTTCCACGTACCAAGGTGGCCAACGCTAACATTTAAAAAGGTGTGGTCATGAGAAGTGGTAAACTCTAAAATAATGATGTGGCAAATAATGACTTCTTCCCAGCTCCATGCTAATTTAATTATACTGCATAGTCTTTTTTCATGCGTTAGGTATGCTGCAGAGTGCTAAACGGCTTAGGTATGCTGCATGTGATAATATGCACCACGTTGTATTGATGATATCATGGGCCAACATTTAATAACTGTTCTTAGTGTAGTTAATGACATGAAACTGCATCAGGTGTCCTTACAGTAATTTTTTCCACATGATGATTAGTTTTTGCATTGCCCTCTGGTATGGTTGGTTATTGGTTTTACGACACATCAACCGTTGAGTCATGTAGCGTCGCCAATCTCTCACGCCGATTGGTCGCGGGCGAAGAGTAGCGACAGGTGAAACTCGAACCCACAACATTTCGATCGTGAGACGAGCAACTTACCCCTAGGCTACTCGTCCCCTGCCCTCTGGTCTGATGGTTCCATGCACCATATATGTTTTGTAACTCGCCGGGTCGGCTGCACTCTTTGATCCTCGCCGGGTCGGCTCTACTCGTCACCGACCACGCAGACCTACGGAACCTGCCCGGCCAGGACTGCCAGCGCCGCAGTGACACACCTGGACACACGTCAGCCCGCCTGGACTCACGTCAGCCCACCCGGACACACGTCAGCCCGCCTGAACTCACGGCAGTCCGCCTGGACACACGTCAGCCCGCCTGGACACACGTCAGCCCGCCTGGACACACGTCAGCCCGCCTGGACTCACGTCAGCCCGCCTGGACTCACGTCAGCCCGCCTGGACACACGTCAGCCCGCCTGGACTCACGTCAGCCCGCCTGGACTCACGTCAGCCCGCCTGGACTCACGTCAGCCTACCTAGACACACATCAGCCCGCCTGGTCTCACGTCAGCCCATCTGGACACACGCGAGCCCACAGAGTGTGCTGGCTAGTTCTCATCAGCCGCCACGGGCCGCAGCCGCGCCGGCGGCGACGACTGCCGACGTCCAGCAGCGCAGACACGCACCCCGGCATCCAGCAGGTCGCCACGTCCATCGTCGTCACGGCGACCGCCTCCAGGGCCGGCGGGTCGCCGCGCCTGTCCAGCAGCTGCCCGGCCCAGCAGCTGCCCAGCCCAGCAGCTGCCCAGCCCAGCAGCTGCAGCAGGGCCAGACGTGCCGGCAGGGCCAGCAGCTGCCCAGCCCAGCAGCTGCCCAGCCCACCAGCTGCCCAGCCCAGCAGCTGCAGCAGGGCCAGCCGTGCCGGAACGACGCCGGCGCAGCCGCACGCACGAGTCACCGGCTTAGAGTCGACTCGTGCGTGGGCTTCACCGACGCACGCGCACCCGTCTCCCCGACGAACACCTCATGAACTCGGCGTGAAGACCGTCTGCATCGTCCCCGCTGACGTCCGTGCATGCAGTGCCGCCCGAAATAATTTCCGGCGGCGAGGAGTCAGCGACTCTCGAATAAACAGCCCGGTCGCACGCGGACGCTTCTTTTGAGCGGGATAGGGCGTGTCGCTGCCACGCTCCGACGTGTAGGGCACGTCTGCCATGGTGTCGGGCCCGTCGGACAGACTGCACCTGCAGGCCATGTCCATCTCGTGGTCCGTGAGGTGTCTGTACAGGTAGTTCAGGGCCTCGACGGTCGGCTAACGTCGGCTTATAGCGGCAACTGCTGGCCCGGATAAAAATCTGGGAATCGTGTTTTGCCTCCTGCTCTGCCCTGTCCAAGGCTACTCCATCCCCTTTACAGTCCTCTGAATCATTAAATCACTTGAGATTACACTTTAATTCTTGGTTGGTCTGACCGCCAGAAGACTCCGCTTCAATCCAGTACAAAAGTCCAACATAGTCATAGCCGGTTATATAGTCCGACACACTCTGGAACTACAAAAAATACGCTTCACCATCAAAACACCGCTCCCCGTGGGCGACTTTGCACCCAGGTAATTCACCACATGTTCCAACGTGGATCCAGTGACTGCACTCCAGGGCATCTTGCAGTGTGGTACCGCTTGATCGACTTAGAAGTAGCAGGTGCTGCGACATGGTCACAATGCTTCGCTCGCCAAATTTGTCACACTCCAGCCTCATATCACTGAATCATCTTCCTATCAGCACAAACTGTCCATGGACAGTTTATGCCACAACGAGGAACATTTCATTGATATGCTTATGTGCTTGATATGCTTTCAAGTTATGTAAACTATTTAGCGTTCCGGCGAGGAACATTCCATTTCGTTAATAGCGTTTTATGACCTTTCCTCGATGATTAGAAAATGCAGTGGAAAGTTGTTTTGCTCTTGGTATATATTCGAGAGCAGCTCTTCGTCAGACCACAAAAACAAGCAATGCATATTTTCTATTATTGCTATTATTGCCTTTAAATTGGGGATGATTAAATTTGCATATTTTTAGAGTTTGTCGAAGGGTTGTACCCGAATATTCTCCAAGAGGAAATTATTTTTCGACTGTGTTTTCCGATCATGGAGGAAAGGTCATCACATGCTATTCCTATTTATTCGTACGATGCAATGCGGGCTCGATATGTCATTTGGGATCACCAACAAGTGCGAGTCCCGGTAATATCTGTCTGGAAGTCTAACAAAAGAGAAGAGGTGCACCTGGGCTTTGGTCGAATTCCGCAGGGTAGCGTCCAGTCAGCTATGCAACAACAACCCCTCCCCTGACCCCCTCAAGTGATGTCATCAATCGTCATTGAAGTGACTCGGTTTAACGGTCGCGATCCAGACAAAAGGTCCTCCCGGCTCCACTGACCCAGATTTCGATTGCCGCACTTGGTGTGTGTGTGGGTGAATTTGGCCAGCCTGCCACCGTGTGGTGATGTCCGCTGGTTACCGCACTCAACAGGATTCGCTGAAGACTTTTGGGCTGCTCTGGGTCTGGCGCGCGTGCGTTTGAAACGTGTCGATAGCAAGGACACAATGCACGGTTTGGGATACTGTGAATGGTTGCTGAGGCATGCCTGCAGCTCCGACATCAACAAAACCGGCCGGCCGCGTTCTGCCCACGCAGGTTCAACTGCATCACTTGTGTCGGTCGACGTCCCGTGCCGTGGGACCTCACTGAGGTCAGAGGTGCCAACCGTGGTCGGTTGGAGACGGGGGATGGGCGGGGTCGGCGTCGTACGGATCTCACTGAGGTGACAGCCGTGGTCAGTAGGGGGATGGGAGGGGGAGGGTGGCGTCGCGTGGACTTCACCAAGGTGTGTACCACCAGTGGTCGGTGGTGTGTTGGGAGGGAGAGGGTGGTGTCGGCGCTGCGTGGACTTCACCAAGGTGTGCACCACCAGTGGTCGGCAGGGGGTTGGGAGGGGAGGGTGGTGTCGCGTGGACGACACCGAGGTGTGTACCACCAGTGGTCGGGGATGGGGAGTGGGGAGGGGAGGACGGTGTCGGTTGAAGGCAGTCGCCGTCGGCCGGCTCGCAGGGAGTTCAGTGAGGCTCCGGGCGATAGTGGAGGCGGCCGCCGTAACCGCCGCCCGGCAGTGACACCGGCACGGGTCAGGAGAGGTCGTCGAAGGTCAAGGTCACAGCAGGACGTGCTCGGTGTGCCAGCGTCGCCGCTCAGTGCAGGGCATTCAGACATCGTCCGGCTGAACTGATAAGTCGAGCGGCATCGGGTTGCCTCGCCCTCGCAGAGAAGCAGCGGAGAAACCCGACCTGACCTGAACAGATGCCAGGCAGCACGCACGGCCCGGCAGAACATCTGAGGTAATCCGAGCTCCGTAGAATCTGGCAGGCCTGGCAGAACATGATCCGACCTGGCGGAACATGAGGTAATCCGAGCTCTGTAGACCCTGACAGGCTTGGCAGAGCATGATCTGACTTGGCGGAACATCTGAGGTAGCACGAGCACTGTGGAGTGCCGAAACTCCTGCAGATTGTCATCATTTCAGTTCAGATGTGCTTTCTGTCCTGTTGCGCTGAATGTGATCTTTTATGCTCCTAGCTCGTCGTGCAATTATCTCTTTCGACCAGAAAACTACTAAGCCAATTGCAGTGCCATAGCAAATTATATGACACAGACCATAGCGTACTGATTATTGACATACAATATGCTTGCGTTCTTTTTTGCGTTTTTGTGTGCCTGACAAAAAACGTGTTTGTGAAATATTTCCATACAATGTATACGTTTTCCTCAGTACAGTACCACGTACTCTATTGGATGGCTGTACGTGACATAGACTGAGCTGAAGAGCTGCGAGACAGAAATAAGGCCGGCACACCTGGTCGCCTGTTCTATTTGGACGATGCCCGACACGATTACCATGCTCGGCACGACTTCGACAGCACACAGTCCTAGCTGAAGCCTGGCCGGTTTTCGATGCGATTTTGGGGGAATTTTCAGCACCGTTCATAAGTCAAGCGCTCCCTCCGAGTATGGTGCAGGTTTCCCTGGTTCAATATGGTGCGCCGACTTGTCTAAATCGATCGTTCTGATGTCGGAGATGGCTGTGGTACCGCTGAAAGTGCATGTAGTAAGGCCATATATCTATGGGTTGAGAGTGCGGTAGAAGTCGGTCGAAAAATGCCCTTATAGTGTAGCATGGCTGAAACTGAGTTATGTTTCAGAATACTGGATTGTTAGAAGAAATTGAAATGCTAATGACACAATTTGAATGACAATCCACTTTCTCTCATTTCTGACAAACACAACATAATTATTCCAAAGAATATATTCCGACTGGATTCTGGCATGTTTTGTAAAAAGCGGTTAGTTTGCAATCATGCTAAAACAAAACCGTTCAGCATTTTGGCGACAAACGGGGTGGACGATATTATGGAACAGATATGGTCTGGATGAAGAGCATCCAATGCAAAATCATGCTTCCCACCCTGTTCTGCTGTGACCGTATGATCTGTGATCATGCGCTTTCCGCACCCCACCCTAAGCCCTGTAGCAGCCCGCACTGAACCCTGTAGCAGTCCACCCTAAGCCCGGCAGCAGCCCGCACTGTGCCCCGTAGCAACCCGCACTGAGCCCTGTGGCGGTCCACCCTAAGCCCTGTAGCAGCCCGTACTGAGCCCTGCAGCAGCCCACCCTGAGCCCTGTAACAGCCCACCCTGGGCCCTGCAGCAGCCCACCGTGGACCCTGCAGCAGCCCGCACTGAGTTCTGCAACTGCTCATCCTGGGCCCTTCAGCAGCCCACTTTGAGTCTTGTAGCTGCCCATCCTCGGCCCCGCAGCTGGCCCTTGTGCTCGTATTTCCACTTCCCCTGATGTAGCACTTGTACTGGTAGCTGCTATCGAAGTGCATACAATTTACCTAAATGCAATTTACAAGCGAAAATGGGAATCAGAATTATGAAACGATATTTTACAATATCGCGAAGCAACCAATCCGATCATAGACCATATTTCTTACTCGATAACAACATCCACAACATGTAACAAATGGCACGACAGCGAAATACTAACTGCACCTTTACCACATGTTCGAAAGTCAGGTAAAAGTGGGCACCGCAGAAACTGTGACCATACCCCGAGTGAAATATAATGCACAAACTGTCTTTTACTTACAACAAATGTGCATTAATACATAAAATCATAACCATACTTCACTTATGAATTCATTGCAACAGTAGTAGCGCAAAATAATTTACTAAAATGTTCCTGTCATGGTGTACACGGGATAGTAGGAAAAAATCATAAGACAAACATAACATTTCTATAAATGAGACATCTATATATGTTGAAGAAACGCATTTAATCATAGGGGCGGGGATGGCTGAGTGGTTAAGGTGTCGGGCTATGGGTACCAAAGATCCCGGGTTCGACTCTAGCGCCACTCAGGACATTTCCCAATCCCGTGGCCCACCGGCGAAACAGTGTGGGCGGCGCCATTAGCCGTGAATGTGCATAAAGTGTGTCGTGAACCAACCAATAAACAAACAAACAAACAAGCATTTCATCGTAATTTCACTTCACAAAAGGAATACACTCTGAAGCATAAAATTACCTATTTTAGTTTGCAATTTCGGAAACTCCAGCAAAAATTAACGGTTCTTGAACATTCTGGAGCAATATATATGAGGAATAAATCGTTGATAAGTAACATCATACTGTGAAAGAATATTCGAATATGACGTCCTCAATATGTACCGTTGTATTTCTAATGTACTTCAGAAAATGTTGGTCTTCTCGAACTCACATAGACTTTCCCTGACGACTCTTTAAGGAATACAAATAAATTAGAACGGTACTTTATCACATTGCAAATAATTTACTGCATGTGATTTTGGCTTGCATGTCGCATATGACACAAAAAAGACACAAAACCTCCCCACATGGTCAAGTGAATGCACTGCTCTTATTTCCGACTAGCCAGCCCCATCCCACCCATTCAAAACCAATCACTGCATTATGTGATCTTCAACATCTACAACATCACGAACTTCGGGTCCATTTGGAGCCGTGCAGTCGACAGTCCGGTCGGGTCGACTCAACGCCGGAGCTGACCCGACACTGAGCCGACACGCTCGGATCGCCCGCCCTCTCACGGGACGGACATCCTGCCGCCCGGCTCGTGTTCCACGCCTGCCTCGCGCCTGAGCTCGCAGGCGGATGCGCTCGCCGCCTGAGGCGCGGTCACGTCGCGGGCCGAGCCGTGCGCCCGACTGCGCAGCCGGCATCGCTGACGTCCGTGACGGGCGACACACGACACCGCCTTCCGGGGGAGGCCGGTCGCCGGCCACCGGACAACTGGTGTCGGCGTGGTGTGTCCTGCCGGGGGACACGTGCTCCCGGACCTGTGGTCTGCACTGGCTCTGGGTCGGGGAGACGGTATGTGTGGGGTATGTGATTCTGGGTCGGGGAGGCGGCATGTGTTGGAGGGAGGCGGTATGCGTTGGGGTGTGTGGTTCTGGGTCGGGGAGGTGGTATGTGTGGGGTGTATAGTTCTGGGTCGGGAGACGGCACTTGTCGGGGTGTGTGGTTCAGTGCGTGTGGTCTGCACTGATCTGGGTCAGGGAGACGGAACGTGTTGGGGTGCGTGGTTCTGAGTCGGGTAACGGTATATGTCGGGGGTTGTCGGGGTCGGCAGGCGGTATGTGATTCGGGATCGCTCAGGATCGGACCGCGGAGTGGGCTGGCGCTGTGGCATCGTCGCAATGACTAAGTCTCAATCCCAATCCCCGTTTATCTTGCTGGTGGGATTGCATGTGTGGATGATGAGCGGTGAGATTCGCCGAACACCATTGCGCTATTTCACGGTGTTTTCTCGGTTTTCTCGATTGGAGCCCTCCTGGTAGTTGCATCATGGGATCACATGTGTCGGTATCGGGATATTTGGCCGGAGTCTGTCTGGCACTCTGTTCTGGGAGGAGTAGAAATTGGACGTCAGCCACGGCGGGCCATGCAGTCGTGTAATATCCGAACCAAACGAACAGCCTGCAATTACGGACACGCAGAAACGATTCAGCGAGAGAGCGTGTGAGAGCGAGAATGAGCTCGGGCATGAGAGAAGTAGAAAGAGATGGAGAGGGAGAGGGAGAGAGAGAGAGAGAGAGAGAGAGAGAGAGAGAGAGAGAGAGAGAGAGAGAGAGAGAGAGAGAGAGAGAGAGAGATAGAGAGAGAGAAAGAAAGAGAGAGAGAGACAGAGAGAGGGAGATAGAGAGAGAGAGAGAGAGAGAGAGGGAGATAGAGAGAGAGAGAGAGAGAGAGAGAGGGAGATAGGGAGAGAGGGAGAGAGCGAGAGAGAGACGGTTTAAGCTGTGTGACGGTCAGGTACGATCTGTTTACATACGCACACGCTCACCCCCGCCGGTGCTTGCACGCCCGCAAACCACACATGTTTTTGTCGAGGACGCTCGCGGCCTTTGAACCGCTCGTGAAATTGTAGGAAAATTGAACGGAGGCCCGGGCCAGCCACAGGCACGGGCGGAGCCAGGTACTCTCAAAGGGGGGCACATTTCCTCGTGCGGTCTCCTTCGGCGGAAAATGCATTGAGCGGAGTGGATTACTCTCGAATGCATTGAATGGGTGCCCTTTCATCTGGAGGTGTCACTTGCTTCTCTAAAACGGGGTTTGTGTTCGAAAATCGGCGGATTGAGCGTGACAGGGAGTGCTGCTCTCGAGCCCTCCTGAAAGGGCACTTTTGTGGCCGGAGGGCGCCACTTTTCTCAATGTTTCCTCCACCATATGCGCCGCTGATGACAGCTGATACCTATGTGTGTGGCGAAGAGGTGTTGCCAAAATTACGGTAGTGCTTGGGAGCACAGAAGTCATGATGGTAAATGGCGAGTGCTATATGGGAAAGAAACCAGTCGAAGCACCCTTAAGCGGAAATAATCTACTAGATGCAGCCAAATGCTCTTCATTCCAGAAGTTCATCCTTTGCTGGACACGCCGATGGATCGGATAGCTCCACGCTCGTGTTGACACTACGTTTCCAGACCATATCGCCCTGGTGGTTCCACCTTCGTACTTTGGCGATAACGGGTCTGCAGCGACACGCAGGGCCTCCCCTCCCCGCCCTCCCTAGCGGCGACATGTTCAGCTGTCCAAAAGCGTCGGCGGTCAGTGCTCCTGCACCGCAGCGCGCCCACGTGACCTCATCCGTAATTGGCGCGCCAATTGTGCGGCCGTGGCGGGAGCGGGGCCGTCGGCGGGCCGGCGACACCAAGCTGGCCCACTGGGCTACCGGGCTCCGCTACCGGGCTGGGCTACCGGGCTGAGCTACCGGGCTCGGCTACCGGGCTCGGCTACCGGGCTCGACTGCCGGGCTCGGCTACCGGCTCGGCTACCGGCTCGGCTACCGGGCTCGGCTACCGGGCTCGGATACCGGGTACGGTTACCGGGCACGGTTACCGGGTTGGGCTACCGGGCTGGGCTACCGGGCTCGACTACTGGGCTCGGCTACCGGGCTCGACTACCGGGCTCGGCTACCGGGCACGGTTACCGGGCTCGGCTACCGGCTGGACTACCGGGCTGGGCACTGCTACCGAGCTCCCGGTCTGGGCTATTTTATGGAGGGCCGCGGCGGAGGCAGTGAGGCGGTGGGCGCCGGGATGCCATCGTTCTGCGTAGGCTACATGAGGCAGCCAATGGGCTACATGAGGCAGCCAATGGGCTACATGAGGCTGCCAGTGGGTTACATGCGGCAGCCAGTGGGATACCTGCGGCAGCCAGTGGGCTACGTGCGGCAGCCAGTGGGCTACGTATGGTAGCCAGTGGGCTACGTGTGGTAGCCAGTGGGCTAGGTGCGGTAGCCAGTGGGCTAGGTGCGGAAGCCAGTGGGGTACGTTCGGTAACCAGGGGGCTACGTGCGGTAGCCAGTGGGTAGGACGAGCACCAGCAGCTGTTAGTGTGGCTCCCGTGCACGGGTACGTCCGTGGCCTATTTAAGGCGAAAAATAAGCACCCACTATGGATCGCTGCAACTAATTGCTCTGCTTCCGTGTTAATTTATCGCCGCTTCCTTGTTTGGCTATTTTGTTCCTTGTTGTTGGTCCTTATCGACGTCACGCTATTGTTATTACGTCATGTCATCACGGCATTATGCTACTGTAATCCAATTAGCTATTGCCATTACATCACGTCATCACCGTATTATGCTGCGGTCATCTAATGGACCACTGCCATTACTTCACGTCATCACGTCATTGTGCTACGGCCATCGAATGAGCTACTGCAATTACGTCACACCATCATGTCATTATTGCACGGTCATCTAATGAGCCACTTCCATTACGTTACGTCATCACGTCATTATTGTATGGTCATATAATGAGCTATTCCCATCACGCCACGTTATCGTCATTGTGCTACGGCCATCTAATGAACTAGGACTAGACATTTAATGGGTTTTAACCAAGCATATCGTGCCCGACCAAATTCTGATCAATTTATCAGTTCGCTATTCGACGAACAATGCTAATGCGGACAATGGAAATAAACGTAAATTGCCACGTGACCATTTCTATGAAGAGTTATGAAATGCATATCAGCAAACAGAGATTAAGCTTCCCTATCTACATGTAACTCTATTTACATATAGGCTTGCTTAGCCACTTATCGTGAGCAAGGTGGCAAAGGCTTGTCCGTTTCAGCGCGAAATTACATCATGTTCTGCAAACAAACCCAAAGTAACAATTTTTTTCTGAAAAGGATAATAGTAGCATGCATATCAGAAGCCAGCATCGAAATTGCAAATCTCCCTCCAGCATGCTATTTCTCAAGCAGGGCAATGTGTAATCGTGCAGCAAGCTGGTCAGAAGATTTGTCCTCCATGTATGTTTGAAGTAGCAATATTTTCTCAAAATTCACGGATTAGTTGCCGCGCCAGAAATTTCAGATACCGCATGAAACCAACCCGACATAACAGGCAGTGGCATTTGCCATTTCATTAACCGATGCGTTCTTCGAAATAAACCTAAGGTGGCGTGCTCTTTCCAGATATTCACGGCATGTCGTCTAGTTTCCCATCGGCAACACCGTGGCGCTAGTAGTCAGTCTAATAGTCAAGCGCTTGCCACCGCTTGAAACAAGGGAATTCGAATCGCCGCATTATGGCGCCAAGCGCCGTCTAAAGCTTCCCTTCAGCCGAAATGCCGTCGCGAGCAATCCCAACGATTAAGAGCAATTGAATATAAATATTGGGGGACGTTGGCACAAGTCGAACTTAATGGATCATCTTCGACTTTCAGTATGGGAATTACAACGGGAATCGCCGCAACAATAAGAAAAGAGTTCGAAAAGCGGTTTGAAAAGCGTGACATTCAGGCCGGGCAGTGGTGTGACGGAACACGTGGCAGGCCGGGCAGTGGTGGGCCGGAACACGTGACAGTCAGGCGGGGCAGTGGTGGGCCGGAACACGTGACAGTCAGGCGGGGCAGTGGTGGGCCGGAACACGTGACAGTCAGGCCGGGTGGTGGTGGGCCGGAACACGTGACAGACCGGGTAGTGGTGGGCCGGAACACGTGGCAGGCCGGGCAGTGGTGGGCCGGAACACGTGGCAGACTTGGCAGTGGTGGGCCGGAACACGTGACAGTCAGGCGGGGCAGTGGTGGGCCGGAACATGTGACAGTCAGGCGGGGCAGTGGTGGGCCGGAACACGTGATAGTCAGGCGGGGCAGTGGTGGGCCGGAACACATGACAGACCAGGCAGTGGTGGGCCGGAACATGTGACAGTCAGGCCGGGTGGTGGTGGGCCGGAACACGTGACAGACCGGGCAGTGGTGGGCCGGAACACGTGACAGACCGGGCAGTGGTGGGCCGGAACACGTTATCAGTCAGGCCGGGCAGTGGTGGGCCGGAACACGTGACAGACCGGGCAGTGGTGGGCCGGAATACGTGACAGTCAGGCCGGGTGGTGGTGGACCGGAACATGTGACAGTCAGGCCGGGTGGTGGTGGGCCGGAACATGTGACAGTCAGGCCGGGCAGTGGTGGGCCGGAACATGTGACAGTCAGGCCGGGCAGTGGTGGGTCGGAACATGTGACAGTCAGGCCGGGTGGTGGTGGGCCGGAACATGTGACAGTCAGACCGGGCAGTGGTCGGCCGGAACATGTGACAGTCAGGCCGGGTGGTGGTGGGCCGGAACACGTGACAGACCGGGCAATGGTGGGCCGGAACATGTGACAGTCAGGCCGGGCAGTGGTGGGCCGGAACATGTGACAGTCAGGCCGGGCAGTGGTGGGCCGGAACATGTGACAGTCAGGCCGAGTGGTGGTGGGCCGGAACACGTGGCAGTCAGGTCGGGTGGTGGTGGGCCGGAACACGTGACAGACCGGGCAGTGGTGGGTCGGAACACGTGACAGTCAGGCCGGGATTGGTGGGCCGGAACACGTGACAGACCGGGCAGTGGTGGGCCGGAACACGTGGCAGTCAGGTCGGGTGGTGGTGGGCCGGAACACGTGACAGACCGGGCAGTGGTGGGCCGGAACACGTGGCAGTCAGGTCGGGCAGTGGTGGGCCGGAACATGTGACAGTCAGGCCGGGTGGTGGTGGGGCGGAACACGTGACAGACCGGGCAGTGGTGGGCCGGAACACGTGACAGTCAGGCGGGGCAGTGGTGGGCCGGAACACATGACAGACTGGGCAGTGGTGGGCCGGAACATGTGACAGTCAGGCCGGGCAGTGGTGGGCCGGAACACGTGGCAGTCAGGTCGGGTGGTGGTGGGCCGGAACACGTGACAGTCGGGGGGGACAACACGGGGGGAAGGGGGGTGGTGGGCCGGAACACGTGACAGACCGGGCAGTGGTGGGCCGGAACACGTGCGGCGGGCAGTGGTGGGCCGGAACACGAGGGCCGGAACAGTGAAGTCAGGCCGGGCAGTGGTGGGCCGGAACACGTGACAGTCAGGCGGGGCAGTGGTGGGCCGGAACACGTGATAGTCAGGCCGGGCAGTGGTGGGCCGGAACACATGACAGACCGGGCAGTGGTGGGCCGGAACATGTGACAGTCAGGCCGGGTGGTGGTGGGCCGGAACACGTGACAGACCGGGCAGTGGTGGGCCGGAACACGTGACAGACCGGGCAGTGGTGGGCCGGAACACGTTATCAGTCAGGCCGGGCAGTGGTGGGCCGGAACACGTGACAGACCGGGCAGTGGTGGGCCGGAATACGTGACAGTCAGGCCGGGTGGTGGTGGACCGGAACATGTGACAGTCAGGCCGGGTGGTGGTGGGCCGGAACACGTGACAGTCAGGCCGGGCAGTGGTGGGCCGGAACATGTGACAGTCAGGCCGGGCAGTGGTGGGTCGGAACATGTGACAGTCAGGCCGGGTGGTGGTGGGCCGGAACATGTGACAGTCAGACCGGGCAGTGGTCGGCCGGAACATGTGACAGTCAGGCCGGGTGGTGGTGGGCCGGAACACGTGACAGACCGGGCAATGGTGGGCCGGAACATGTGACAGTCAGGCCGGGCAGTGGTGGGCCGGAACATGTGACAGTCAGGCCGGGCAGTGGTGGGCCGGAACATGTGACAGTCAGGCCGAGTGGTGGTGGGCCGGAACACGTGGCAGTCAGGTCGGGTGGTGGTGGGCCGGAACACGTGACAGACCGGGCAGTGGTGGGTCGGAACACGTGACAGTCAGGCCGGGATTGGTGGGCCGGAACACGTGACAGACCGGGCAGTGGTGGGCCGGAACACGTGGCAGTCAGGTCGGGTGGTGGTGGGCCGGAACACGTGACAGACCGGGCAGTGGTGGGCCGGAACACGTGGCAGTCAGGTCGGGCAGTGGTGGGCCGGAACATGTGACAGTCAGGCCGGGTGGTGGTGGGGCGGAACACGTGACAGACCGGGCAGTGGTGGGCCGGAACACGTGACAGTCAGGCGGGGCAGTGGTGGGCCGGAACACATGACAGACTGGGCAGTGGTGGGCCGGAACATGTGACAGTCAGGCCGGGCAGTGGTGGGCCGGAACACGTGGCAGTCAGGTCGGGTGGTGGTGGGCCGGAACACGTGACAGACCGGGCAGTGGTGGGTCGGAACACGTGACAGTCAGGCCGGGATTGGTGGGCCGGAACACGTGACAGACCGGGCAGTGGTGGGCCGGAACACGTGGCAGTCAGGTCGGGTGGTGGTGGGTGGGGAACACGTGACAGACCGGGCAGTGGTGGGCCGGAACACGTGGCAGTCAGGTCGGGCAGTGGTGGGCCGGAACATGTGACAGTCAGGCCGGGTGGTGGTGGGCCGGAACACGTGACAGACCGGGCAGTGGTGGGCCGGAACACGTGACAGTCAGGCGGGGCAGTGGTGGGCCGGAACACATGACAGACCGGGCAGTGGTGGGCCGGAACATGTGACAGTCAGGCCGGGCAGTGGTGGGCCGGAACACGTGGCAGGCCGGGCAGTGGTGGGCCGGAACACGTGGCAGGCCGGGCAGTGGTGGGCCGGAACATGTGACAGTCAGGCCGGGTGGTGGTGGGCCGGAACACGTGACAGTCAGGCGGGGCAGTGGTGGGCCGGAACACGTGACAGTCAGGCGGGGCAGTGGTGGGCCGGAACACGTGACAGTCAGGCCGGGCAGTGGTGGGCCGGAACACGTGACAGTCAGGCGGGGCAGTGGTGGGCCGGAACACGTGAGAGTCAGGCCGGGCAGTGGTGGGCCGGAACACGTGACAGTCAGGCGGGGCAGTGGTGGGCCGGAACACGTGAGAGTCAGGCCGGGCAGTGGTGGGCTGGAACACGTGACAGACCGGGCAGTGGTGGGCCGGAACATGTGACAGTCAGCCCGGGCAGTGGTGGGCCGGAACACGTGACAGACCGGGCAGTGGTGGGCCGGAACACGTGACAGACCGGGCAGTGGTGGGCCGGAACACGTGACAGTCAGGCCGGGCAGTGGTGGGCCGGAACACGTGACAGACCGGGCAGTGGTGGGCCGGAATACGTGACAGTCAGGCCGGGTGGTGGTGGGCCGGAACATGTGACAGTCAGGCCGGGTGGTGGTGGGCCGGAACATGTGACAGTCAGGCCGGGCAGTGGTGGGCCGGAACATGTGACAGTCAGGCCGGGCAGTGGTGGGTCGGAACATGTGACAGTCAGGCCGGGTGGTGGTGGGCCGGAACATGTGACAGTCAGACCGGGCAGTGGTCGGCCGGAACATGTGACAGTCAGGCCGGGTGGTGGTGGGCCGGAACACGTGACAGACCGGGCAATGGTGGGCCGGAACATGTGACAGTCAGGCCGGGCAGTGGTGGGCCGGAACATGTGACAGTCAGGCCGGGCAGTGGTGGGCCGGAACATGTGACAGTCAGGCCGGGTGGTGGTGGGCCGGAACACGTGGCAGTCAGGTCGGGTGGTGGTGGGCCGGAACACGTGACAGACCGGGCAGTGGTGGGTCGGAACACGTGACAGTCAGGCCGGGATTGGTGGGCCGGAACACGTGACAGACCGGGCAGTGGTGGGCCGGAACACGTGGCAGTCAGGTCGGGTGGTGGTGGGCCGGAACACGTGACAGACCGGGCAGTGGTGGGCCGGAACACGTGGCAGTCAGGTCGGGCAGTGGTGGGCCGGAACATGTGACAGTCAGGCCGGGTGGTGGTGGGCCGGAACACGTGACAGACCGGGCAGTGGTGGGCCGGAACACGTGACAGTCAGGCGCGTGGTGGGCCGGAACACATGACAGACCGGGCAGTGGTGGGCCGGAACATGTGACAGTCAGGCCGGGCAGTGGTGGGCCGGAACACGTGGCAGGCCGGGCAGTGGTGGGCCGGAACACGTGGCAGGCCGGGCAGTGGTGGGCCGGAACATGTGACAGTCAGGCCGGGTGGTGGTGGGCCGGAACACGTGACAGTCAGGCCGGGCAGTGGTGGGCCGGAACACGTGGCAGGCCGGGCAGTGGTGGGCCGGAACATGTGGCAGTCAGGCGGGGCAGTGGTGGGCCGGAACACGTGACAGTCAGGCCGGGCAGTGGTGGGCCGGAACACGTGACAGTCAGGCCGGGCAGTGGTGGGCCGGAGCACGTGACAGTCAGGCGGGGCAGTGGTGGGCCGGAACACGTGACAGTCAGGCCGGGCGGGTGGACACACATGCCAAGCAAACAGCGGCGGAACGAGCCAGTGACAGACTTCCATCGCCTCCTCAGGATGTCCCACTCGGCCGCTCTATGCAGTTTGCTTGGCATGTGTGTCAAGCCTGGGCAAATATGCGTAAATAGTGCGTCAAACAGCCACCTGTTTGATAACGATTTGCTACATGCGCCGTCTTTGCTATGGACTCCACGGCGCAAACAAGTTGAGTAGTGAGTACTAGGGCTTGCGGTACACGAGTTCACAGGAACGGCATAACAAATGTCAAACATAATTACGCCAACTGTGAAAACACGACACAGCCTCGTGATGCGTATTTAAAGTTGAAGAGAAATAACTATGGCGTCTTTGCAAATTGTCATCCTTAGACTTTACGCATACAAACAACATAAAAATACACCAAACAGACATAGCGCTACCGGAAAAACGACATTCGAACATCCAGATTTGACGGGTAGGTAATGAATACAGATCTTGTAAAATTGACAGCCCACCAGCACTAGCGAAAGATAAAAACCCGGTCAACCAGCTGTTGGTGTCTCAGCTCCACAAAACGCCAAGACTGGACCAATACCTGCTGTATGTTAAGCTAGTATGTTTGTATGAACAACTGTGCGTATCCGGTACCGCAGTAGCTAGCGTTGGCTATTATTCGCCACTCAGGAGACAAGTTTTGTTTTCCCATGGGACGGTCAGCGGTGAAGTGTATTGTCCAGCGATAAATCCACGCCACGGATTATCTGGGTCGTAGGGCGGGAGGGCTTTAGGTCGATTCCTTTCGTAAAGGTTCACAGGGGCACTATGCAATTTGTACAATCCAACAATTTTCCCCAAAAAGAAGGCCTCATTTTACCTCTTTGCACCATGCATTCATATGACATTTGCCGCCTGATATTTCGTGAGGCGAAAATCTCGGCATTTGTTGACCTCTGGTTGCATGTGGAGCTGGTAATGTACCACTTTCACATAAAGTATGCTTCTGGTCTTGGTGCTTTGTTAGTATCCCAGTTCATGCTATTTTTATTTTTCATGAGGTCTCTGCATCATGCATGCGTTCAAGCATAATTGGCAGGATGTCAACGCTAAGCTTCCGGTTGTGAAACCTCTTATCAATACGCCATCATGACGTTCGCCTCGACGTAGCTCGGACTCGGGGCCTTGTCTACACCGGCTCGCCCTACTGGCGGCCACCTTCACAAGGTAGACATTAATGTCTGTCGACCGAGTACGACAACATCGCGGATACGCCACACCGTCGTACAAACTTTCCGGCAACACATTGGCTCACTTTTGCATTGCTTGGCGATGGTCGACAGGCCATCGCCTCCAGCTTCCGTGAAGTTTCCGCGACACGGATGGGTTGGCTGTGGGCTGCGAGCACGATGTTTCGCCGCGTACGTCCCAGCGGATCTGAAGTTGGAACACGTGTAATGCACACTGCCGCGAGCTGTTCAAGTGGGAGCGACTCACCGTAATCCGAAGCGCTTTCTGTCGCTTGCGTACTGGGCTTCTTTTGATAACCTTTGGCTACTTTCGGCGGCTAGGGGTGGCTACTTTCCGCTCGGTGTCCGTTCTTGTCGATCAATCTTCACGTACCGTTCAGACACCGGTAATCGTAGTTTGATAAGTGTGTGCACTTACCCGCGAAATAACTCCTGCTTACGCACGGGCCACAAGGAAGTGACACCGAGGGAGGTGTTTGGTGTCGGTTAATACAGCAAACACAAATCGACCCCCACACACCCGTTTGTAATCACTCCTCGAGCATCTCTAATTTGTAGACATTAGTCATTGCCTGTTGTTTGTTTGTGTGTTTGTTTATTTATTTAGCACATCATAGCACGCATAGCATTAACAATTTTGCGATTGGTACAAAAGACCAAAATGATCTTAATTCGAGGTGCCTCTCGCAACAACGTTTCCATCCAACATCCGCCTGTCACTTGTGTGTGGTCGTGACTTCCCTAGGATAGCTCCGATCTGAACATTGGTTGTTCAGATACGCTTAACAGTTGGAACTGAAATCAGCACACTGAAACTGGTCATTTTATGCGTGAAATATTTCCATTTTGTGTCAACCCTATGAACGACGGCGGATGCTGGCGAAACGCCTTCTCCCACGATCCCCGTGTTGCTCACGCGGGATCGCAACACATTCATCCGACCGGACATAAATATCGTCCGATGGATAGCCAAAACTCGGGGCTCTCGCCCGGCGTCAAGCACGCCTCTATGTCACCCACTGACGTTGTGCCACGCTTCATTGCGTATTACACAGCTGTTTTGCATGCAACTCGTCAGCCACATGCTTAGTGCTCTGTGTTGGACACCGTAGAGCATCGTACCACTTAGCCACTTAGGATGTGCGCACATCATGACGAGCCACCCGGCCGCTCCAGGTGGTGGGATATCTCTGCCTGCCAGAGGTCTCCCGGCATGGAGACGGCGAACCAATGCTTCAGAAGTGTACAGGCAGTGTCAAGTCATTCACGGTGTTGTCGAGTGGTCTGATATCTGAACCTATCAGAGGTCGCCTGGCCGGGGAAAGGCGAACCAGTGCTTCAGCGGAGTACAGGCAGGGTCAAGTCATCCACGGTGTTGTCGAGTGGTTCGATATCTCCGCCTGTTAGAGGTCGCCTGGCTGGGAACGGTGAACCAACGCTTCAGCGGAGTGCAGGCAGGGCCGCCGAGCTCATGGATGGTATTGCTGAATGGGTAGATTTCTGAATCCATCAGAGGTCTTTTTGCCGGGAGACGTCGAACCGATGCTTCAGAAGTGTCCGGATCAGAAGCGTTCAGAAGTGTGCCGAATGTTCGATATCTGAGTCTTTCAGAGGTCGCCTGTCCAGTAGACGACGAATCAGTGCTTCAGCGGAGAACAGGCAGGGCCGCCGAGTTCCTGGATGGTGTTGCTGAATGATCAGATTTCTGAACATACCATAGGTCACTTTTCCGGGAGGCGACGAACTTGTGCTTCAGAGGCGCACAGACGGGGTCGTCAAGTTCACTGACCGCGTTGCCGAATGAGAGGCCACGCAGTAGGGTGATGTCCCTGACGAGGGGGGGGGGGGCAGCATGGACCTTGTTATATTTTACGGCGGAGCCGCCTGCGAGGTCCGCGACCAGGCGTTCACCTCAGATCAGCTGGTGGTGATCTTATAACTCGCCGTGAAGTGTGGACTAGATCTGATTTAGCGCCACTAGATCGGATGTCCATGATTACTGGGATGTTGGTTTCAACAGCCTGCGTAGAGCCCTCAGTCTCAGTTCCTGGGATATTGCACGCAGTCTCGATCTTGATTACGATGCTTGCCTGTTGTATGCTTTCGTGTTCTCTGCGATTTGGAATCATGTACTTAGGAACGAACTTCGTCAGAATTTTCTTCCATGGCTTGTCAGGTCTGTGGGCGATCTCCTACTAAAAATGCAAACTGCGCATAGACGTTACAAAGTCATTGAATCTCACCTCTGAACAACTTGCGAAAAGTACTAGAGCCAGAGCTGATTTCAAGCTGCAGACTGATTGATAATGTCATGAATACTCGTTGAAGTCGATGCATGATGTTAAAGACAGCCCCAATCTACACCAGTCATTCATACACTCCTTGGAATCGATATCACACATATCGCTTACGTTGTAGTGCGATTGTAATGATTACAAGGCGGATAAGGAGAGCGCTACATGCTTTAACATACATTTTGGTCGCACGTTTTGTGACGCATGCGTTCATGTACATGTTCATCGCAGAATTGGATCACAGAATCACAAGGGCAGCAGAATCACGAAGTCTGTGGTTCTGACTAACACAGTGCGATATTCCTGCGCCAGCTGCTTTCATATGTGCTCTGTTCGTGAGCTTCGTGATGCATATGTTCATGCACTTCCCCACCCCTTGCACTCAGATTCACAGGATGAAACCGCTACACCGTTTCGCAAGGCCGAATCTCATTGTTGTAACTATAATTCAGCCAGATTTACTCACTAGTAAATCTGGCACAAGGCTTGATTCACTCAGTGCGAGAGTCTTCTTAAGCTGATTAAGTATATTTGTTTTCAGCTTTAGTTGTGAGCGTATGTCGCCACGAGAGCTTGAGAAGCGTGTTTTGTGAATTTGCGTGCGTTGATTTTATGAAGCATTAACACTAGAATTTCACACTATAATTATACACAAAATAACCCAACATCTCACTCTTTCTTTCAAAGAAATAACCGAATTGACATTAAATAGTGATACGTACAACTATGTGTGGAAATTATACCGGTGTCCAAGATAGCTGACTTCAGCAAGCACATGAGGGAACGGGGACCCTATTCTCACTCCCACTCCTCATCCCTCATCCATGGCCCGCCAGCGGTGTGACCGTCCGTCCCATCTGCAGGTAGCGCCACCAGCGCCGGCGCTCTCCATGGACCAGCGCTGGGCCGGTGGTCGGACGGCCGCCGGACCGGACCAGCGACCGACCGGACCTGCCTGCCGGGACCAACATAATGGACCGCTCCAGGCGCTGTGGCTGGCGACGGACGGAGACGTCGGCTGGCCGGAGGGCAGCGCCACACGGCAGGGATGACCACGAGGCACACTGCGGTACGGATGACCACACCAGACAGCAGGACCGGTGCCACGTCCCAGCGCAGGACGCACTGGATGGCCGGCGCGCGGCGGAGGCGCAGGGTGCACGAGCTCGGAGTCGGTGGGAGGAGGCCGGCGTCGGCCTGCTCTCCTGGCTTAGTCGCACCGAGAAGGCAGTGCGCAGGCTGTCCGCACCGAGTCCGGCCGGCCAGGACGACTCGCGGCTGGTGGTGAAGATGCGGCAGCAGCAGGTGGGTGTGGTGCCCGCGGCGCCAACTGCGCACATGGCGTCTTATGATGTGTCTGATGTATACGTCAGTTGAGTGACAAACTTGAAAGGGGATGCGCTATAACACACACACACACACACACCCATATATATATATATATATATATATATATATATATATATATATATATATATATATATATATGTATGCACATATATATATATATATTTATATTTATATGCATACATACATTCATATATATATATATGTGTATATATGTATATATATATATATATATATATATATATATATATATATATATATATATATATATATATACATAGGTGTATTTATGCATGTGTCTGTTTGCATGTATGCATGTTAGCATCAGCTTGCAAGGACATTTATGTTTAGTTCTAGATGTCGTCAATTTGACACGTCACTTCACAACTGGGAGTAACAGATATTTTGATTTTAAAACATCACCCCCGACAACTTGTACACATCCGCCTTCATTGCCATTGACCACATTAACACCATATTCGAGTGTGCACCCAGTTCGCATGCTCGCTTCACACCTAGATAAATCCTTTCAAATAGTCGCCTGCATATGTGGCAAAATGCTACGGAAGGTCACTGACGGGGACTTCTTTCGGCCATTCTTTCTTACTCTTTATGATAAAGTTTTGTTTTTAGTAATGTGCTGATGACCATGCTGTTATCCGCATTTCATTCGCCTCGTGCACAAATACTTTGCTGTATCACCTCTGCGTATAAGTGGAAAAGAGGGAAATCCATATGAAAATTGGAAATAAAACTTCAGTATGTGGTGGGCTGATAAAGGCAGCTTCACGGTTCAGTGAGCAGTTTGTAGGTATCTGTTCAATGCATGTTGCACCACCCATTTTCTTGTAAACATTCATGCAAAGTGCTTGCTGAAACCTAACCGGCTGCAGTATTTGCCATTTGATTTCATACAAAACATCAACAACAGGAGAACCATTAACCTAGCTGGGTGCTAGTCATCAATGCAAATGCGCGACCTCAACTGTGGGGAGAGGGGTGAATGTGTCGCGAGGCGTACCGAACCATAGAGGCCATTTGGGCCACCAGCAAAGCAAAGAAGCTATTGAGTTTTGCAAGTGCACATTCACGCTGAAGGAGTCTTACATCATGGCATGTGTGAAGTTATGGTGCTGAAGGGTGGAGTGGGCAAGAGACATCTCCCAGATCTCTAGAGCTGAGCGTATTGTACTCCTTCGCAAGGTAAACCTCAACTGTCGGAGTCAGCCCCGTGAATGTGGTAGCTTCTGGCAGGGGGTGCGGCACATTGGGGCACTGGAAGCTGCACTTAGATAGCTGTCTTGCCCGAATACTTGGGAAAGGCAAAGATATTCGCGAAATGACATTCCTAATGTTTAAAGGAGATCAAACGGGGCACTAGCCCATTGAGCTTTTCGACATAAAATTTGCGCTTTGCAGACATAGATATGGGCGAAATGATACCTTTGCATGCAGTTTGTGGTGGTTTCCGAGAGGGAGAGAGAGAGAGAGAGAGAGAGAGAGAGAGAGAGAGAGAGAGAGAGAGAGAGAGAGAGAGAGAGAGAGAGAGAGAGAGAGAGAGAGAGAGAGAGAGAGAGAGAGAGAGATAGAGAGAGAGAGAGAGAGAGAGGGAGAGAGAGAGAGAGAGAGAGAGAGAGACAGAGAGAGGAACAGAGAGAGCGAAACATGTGAGCGAAACATACATCACCAGACTGACGAGCAGCAGGCAGTAAGCTACACCAGCAGAGGTGTCAGACCAGAAGCTGCATCCATCGTTTTGCTGCCGTAGCAAATCTAGTGCCCACTCGAGACGTGCAAAGAATAGCTTGCGCTAACTGCTCCAATATGTCACAGCTAAATTAAATGTTTTCATAGCGTGATGCTTGATCACGTGCTCACGGATTCCTTCGCTGTGACCCTCAGGCACTGCACCAGGAGATCCGGTGGTCACACGTGCCACTGCAGGAGTTCGGTCGGCTGACCCAGCAGCTGATGACGTCCGGCGGTGACCCGGCCCTGGGTCAGGTCAGCCGCGCCCTCATGTATATCCTGCAGCGGCACGGCAGGCTGGGGGACAGGTGAATATCGCGACTGGTAACACGTGGAGAAAATGTAGTTTTGATGACGTCAGTGGCTAAAGCAGGTCAGAATCGGTTCAGCGACGACGTTTCTTGGCCATAACCGATTAAAGCGCAACAATTTTAAGAAGCTAATAAAATTACACGAGGAACTACATGTCTTCTTATTTGTCAATAAAACCTCCAAATATGACCATAAAGCACAGTTAGCTGAGGCTGGACTTTCCCGAAATTACTGGGACGGCCTAGTAATCTTGAAGCGGTTATCTCGACAACTGATTGGAAGGGCTGAACTTTTGGGTTGAGCAGGATAGCGAGCCACTCGAATAATACAGGAAGCTATACGTAACTGTCATGAATATTTTAAATAACTCTAAATCGTGTAACTGCATTTAAAACAGCAGTTCAGTGCTCACCACATCGAATAAAGGTTTACTTTCACCTGCCGACCGATGTTCTTGCCTGGTTATCACTACGCCTGGTTGTATGAGCAAGAAAACCAGAAACCAATTAAATAATTCTGGCTTTCGCTTCCAAGCAACAAGATAATCTTCTGTGCGCCCAATGATTAAGCCAATGATGAAGCCAATGAGAGTCGTTGATGCCACCCTCGAGAAACACAAAATTGGAATAACCAACCGACGATCCAAAATGGTGTTAACTTCCTTGGATTATCCTTTATTTAAAGAAAAGTAGATGTTGGTTACCAGATGTCGTTTCCTCTCCTTTTCACCATTATCCTCATGGCTACGCTTCAAACCATACAGGGTGCCAACACAAAACCACAACTATGTTCAACAGTCATTTTATTCTCAAATGTGATAGACAAAAGGGGCGAAGTCCGCCCACCCCTCCGGCTTTTCGTAGATAACCCCAGATTTTACCGGCCGATATACGGAATTGTTTGTGTAAGTACTTATAAATGGCCGGTGCGTTGTTTAAAATAAAAAATAAACGAAAACCGGCCTAAAATATTTCGAGTTGGTGGTCGTTAAAGTAAAAAAAAAATTGTATCAGCGCCAGACCACAAATATCGGCGCTGATGCGCTTCCCGTATCTTGGCAAAACAGAATTGTTCTTGGCAGCACTAGCGACTTGTCTGATGTATATTGTCATGCTACATTGTTTCAAAGTCATGTCAGGTCACTGAGGTCAAGTCAGGTCGAGTTCATGACACGTTATACGCGCCTTGGATGGGGAGGGCGAATTCCGCCTACCCTTTCGAATTTGTTTCTTCATATTGTACCAGCCGATGTACGCCAGTTTTTGCATACCTGCTTCGAAATGACCCGCGAATTGCTTAAAGCAAAAAAAAAAAAAATCGGCTGAACATTTTTCAAGTTGGGGACCGTTAAAGTTTAAAAAAATCCACAGCGCCAGACCACAAAAATCGGCGTTGGTGCGCTTCCCGTATATTGGCAAAAGGGAGATGTTCTTGACAACGCTAGCGACTTGTTTGATGAATATTGCTATGCCATGTAATTTAAAAGTCATGTTAGGTCGCCGAGGTCAAGTCAGGTCAAGTTCATGAACTGGAATGCTGTCATAAATGCAAATGACTGTCATGCGATTGATGTTACTATGCATGTTACTCCCTACACATCCGGAAATATACCGTTTGTCATTGTGTGCCTAAGCGTTTCCATACTTTATTCATTTGTTTCATTCCTTTCTTTGCGAAACCGATTGTGCCGAGCCGCCCAACGGAGCAGTCGGGTGGGCAACCCGGTTCCGGTAACTGGAGCAGGCAATGACCTGATAAAGTGCTCCTATATAGGTGAACTGAAGTCAAATGGCGGATCTGGTGTCTGCATTGCATCATTAATAATGTCCAAAACATCATTAATTCCAATTTTGGAGCATTTAAACACAATCACAGAGATCCATAACAATGACAAACAAAGCCACACAAATCCAGAACATGTTTGCTATTTTGGCCTCATTTGGTCTTGATAATATTGACCTAAGGTCATGAAATTTGCTCATAATAGAGTTCATTATCGTGCCCATCCACCCTGCGAGTTTAGCCGCTCTAGTCATAATAGGAGGCGAGATCTTAGGGGGCGAAATCCGCTTCCCCCAGTGCGCGTAATTTTCAGAGGCTCTCCAGGGCGCGTGCTAACATAGGAACATAGGTAGTTCCCATGAACAAAGTTAATGACGTTCATTTCCTTTATGCATTAAGTCCTACGAGCATTTTCAAACCACCCATGATATGGTGAAAGTGCATTTTATAAATGCTCTACTTATACGAAGCGCAGGCATAATAGATGCCCCATTTTAGTTGTATCAACGTGGCTTAAAGCAAGGCCAAAAATGGTCAAACCATGAAGTGGCATTTACGTCCCAGCACCGGTGGAGGCGATGAACAAGCAATATTGCGAAGGAACACACGAATAACACTTGGAGTCAAAGACAAACAAAAGGCACATGCAAAGAAACTTGAACAATGTGAGCTTAGAACTTCCGTTCCATGTATCGAATGCCGAACGTTATGCGTATAGCTGCTGCTTTAGTGCGTTCAAAGCATCATGCGCCTTCTTAAGTTGCATTTGTCGTGCTACTTTGCACGCGCATACACTTTGTATAAGCATCCACTTTCCATACGAAGGAAGGTCTTTCCTCTTATGCCCTATCAATCATTGACCCCCGCCCACAGAAAAACAGATCGAAGTTGGATCAAGTATTGGCGTATACTAGAGAAAACACGATTTTAGAGGCAGCTTTGATCATCAAAAATGTCATTTCCTCCCACAAACAACTTGGCAAAGTCGCGCCCATGTGCTATGCGGCGGATGCCTCCTGGCAACGTGATACAGTTGACGGATATGTTGGTGTTCGTATTGATGCATCATCATGGGCTTCATTGTGGCGCTTTTGGCCTATCGTCCACGCCAGATGGTAAAGGTAACTTCAACTGGTGTGAACATTTGACGTCTTAAAGCCAAAATCTAATATAATCGCGTTGTTGGCTCACTAGCACTATTATCTAGGTGTACAGAACCATCATGTAATCAATAACCGAGGTGCACTGAACCATCGTGAAGTCAGTAGCCGAGGTGCACTGAACCACCGTGAAGTCAGTAGCCGAGATGTACTGAACCACCGTGAAGTCAGTAGCCGAGGTGTACTGAACCTCCGTGAAAACACTTGGCTGCCAGTGAAACGACCAGGCACGACCAAACGGTCTCTGGTGAAGGGTATCGCGTTGATGACGTCGTCGGAGAAAACATGACTTGAGCCATACAGAAGACCGCCTGACACGGACACGTAATGTCAGTCAAGGGCGGGTTTGAACTAAACTTAATTGTAGCTGAACCGAAGCCATCCATTTTAAGGTCAACCTCTCACGAATACCGTTCGGCACGTGGCTGGCAGACTGAATCGTGGCTGCACGCCATGGATATTGGAGCATAACGTTGCAGGAGGCAACCCTCCACCACATCAGATGTGCCTCCTCTCTTGCATAATTATCATCTCCACCACCGTGTGTAGTTCAGCAATCTGATCGACAATGTGGCATTGACGGTCAGATGTCAACCAGATGTCGGCCAGATGTCGGCCAGATGTCGGTTAAATGTCGGTCAGATGTTGGTCAGATGTTGGTCAGATGTCGGTCAGGTGTCGGCCAGATGTCGGTCGGATGCATACCAGATGTCGGTCAGATATCGGTGAGATGTCGGCAAGATGTTTGTCAGATGTTGGTCGGAAGTCAGTCAGATTGTGGTCAGATGTCTGTCAGATGTAGGTCATATATCGGTCAGATGTCGGTCAGATCACATTTGCCGAATGACCCTAACTAATCGGCACGACCGCAATAGGCCCGTGCCGTGTGAAACAACACGTGCTACTCTTCCTGTGGTGTGTTAGTAAAGTGCACAGTGTGTAGACGTTGGTGATAAGTAGCTATGCAAGTCGTTACAGCATTCTCCTACGAAAACGAAAACGGGGCGTGTGTAGTCATCAGACCTCAATTCCACTGGGAAGGGTTGCTATTTGTCTTTTACTGGAGGAGAACATGCCTGCGGCGATAATTACCGTTCTCTTTGTAATAGCTACCGTTGAGCCCGTGATGGATTCTATTCCATCCGCGATTTCTACAGTTGTGCCTGTGATTGCTACCGTTGTGTCTGCGATTACAACTAATGTATATGTGATTGCTGATGGTGTACCTGTGATCACTACTATTGTGGCTGTAATCGCTACCGTTGTGCCTGTGGTTGGTGTTGCAGTGTGCCGGCTCGGGGAGGGAAGCTACACGTTGTGACCGTGGTTGGTGTTGCAGTGTGCTGGCTCGGGGCAGGAAGCTACACGTTGTGACTGTGGTTGGTGTTGCAGTGTGCTGGCCAGGGGCAGGAAGCTACACGTTGTGCCTGTGGTTGGTGTTGCAGTGTGCTGGCCAGGGGCAGGAAGCTACACGTTGTGCCTGTGGTTGGTGTTGCAGTGTGCTGGCCAGGGGCAGGAAGCTACACGTTGTGCCTGTGGTTGGTGTTGCAGTGTGCTGGCCAGGGGCAGGAAGCTACACGTTGTGCCTGTGGTTGGTGTTGCAGTGTGCTGGCCAGGGGCAGGAAGCTACACGTTGTGCCTGTGATTGGTGTTGCAGTGTGCTGGCCAGGGGCAGGAAGCTACACGTTGTGCCTGTGATTGGTGTTGCAGTGTGCTGGCCAGGGGCAGGAAGCTACACGTTGTGCCTGTGGTTGGTGTTGCAGTGTGCTGGGTGTTGCAGTGTGCTGGCCAGGGGCAGAAGTACATTTGTCCCTGTGATTGGTGTTGCAGTGTGCTGGCCAGGGGCAGGAAGCTACACGTTGTGCCTGTGGTTGGTGTTGCAGTGTGCTGGCCAGGGGCAGGAAGCTACACGTTGTGCCTGTGGTTGGTGTTGCAGTGTGCTGGCCAGGGGCAGGAAGCTACACGTTGTGCCTGTGGTTGGTGTTGCAGTGTGCTGGCCAGGGGCAGGAAGCTACACGTTGTGCCTGTGGTTGGTGTTGCAGTGTGCTGGCCAGGGGCAGGAAGCTACACGTTGTGCCTGTGGTTGGTGTTGCAGTGTGCTGGCCAGGGGCAGGAAGCTACACGTTGTGCCTGTGATTGGTGTTGCTGTGCGGGGGGGGAAAAACACACGTTGTGCTGTGGTTGGTGTTGCAGTGTGCGGCCAGGGGCAGGAAGCTACACGTTGTGCCTGTGGTTGGTGTTGAGTGTGTGGCCAGGGGCAGGAAGCTACACGTTGTGCCTGTGGTTGGTGTTGCAGTGTGCTGGCCAGGGGCAGGAAGCCACACGTTTTTTTTTTTGGGGTTGTGCCTGTGGTTGGTGTTGCAGTGTGCTGGCCAGGGGCAGGAAGCTACACGTTGTGCCTGTGATTGGTGTTGCAGTGTGCTGGCCAGGGGCAGGAAGCTACACGTTGTGCCTGTGGTTGGTGTTGCAGTGTGCTGGCCAGGGGCAGGAAGCTACACGTTGTGCCTGTGGTTGGTGTTGCAGTGTGCTGGCCAGGGGCAGGAAGCTACACGTTGTGCCTGTGATTGGTGTTGCAGTGTGCTGGCCAGGGGCAGGAAGCTACACGTTGTGCCTGTGGTTGGTGTTGCAGTGTGCTGGCCAGCGGGAAGCTACACGTTGTGCCTGTGCTTGGTGTTGCAGTGTGCTGGCCAGGGGCAAAGCTTCTCGGTGCGCATATCCAAAATCGAAGCGCAACTCAGGAATGTCGAAGCAGAGGTAAGCAGGGAAAGGCGTGGGTAGGTGCTTCCATGTATGGTCAGGGCCCCGACCACGTTCCACAATGATTTTGCCTTGAACCATCAGGTCTGAGATCATTAGACCTAATGCTACCCTGTAGCATGCTGGGTGGAGTCCAATCAAAAACTACTTGAGCACTCTCCCTTGTTTGCTTTTTGTAGAAGTATTCATTTTCAACTTTGGAACAGTCTAAGTTTGGAACAAAAACAGCGTGGGAAGAGAGAGAGAGAGAGAGAGAGAGAGAGAGAGAGAGAGAGAGAGAGAGAGAGAGAGAGAGAGAGACAGAGAGAGAGTGGGAGAGAAAGAAAGAGAGGAGGACATGCTTCTACACAGATCACGAAGCATTGGGGGCACTTGATGCTTAAACTGTGGGGCTATATCAGCAGTGCTCGACATGATAAATAAGAATAGTAGTATTAGCTTTTTAGAATGAGGAGAGGTGGGAACCTTGATCCTCAATCAATGACAAGCGACAAGCTTGTTTTTAATAGCAATGACGGTCCTTGCTCGGGCACGACCCCCACAGCTCCGCCTCCAGCTCACAAGCTCCACGCTGCCTCAGGTTTGCCGTATCGGCTCAGCTCCGGCAACGCCGGCTCTCCGGGCCCACAAGCAAAACGATCACCCGGTCGAAAATCACCCGGTCCAAGATCACTGGGTCCACAATCACTGGCTTCAAAAACGGTGGCCGGTCGGAGGTCAGGTCACGGAGCCGAACCATGGCATCGAGCAGCTGAAGTGGATCCAGACCAGCGCAGAGGATGTATCGGCGGACAGGACAGCGGACAGGACAGCGGACAGGAAAGCGAACAACACGGCGGACAGCACGGCGGACAATACGGCGGACAGCACGGCGGACAATACGGCGGACAGGACAACGGTCAGAACAACGGCCAGAACAACGGCCAGGACAACGGACAGCACGGCGGACAGGACAGCGGCCAGGACGGCGGACAGGAGTTCCGCCGGTGTAGTCTGGAGTCGGGGAAGGCGCTGGCGTCTCTGAGGCTGCAGATGGAGCGGATGAGACCGTGGCTCAACGTACGCTCTCTGCAAAGCCACTGCCATAGATTGCAGGTGAGTGATCGCCGCCCGTGAGAATAGGTCACCTGATGTGGGTGGTCACCTGCGTTAGGCTGCCGCCAACACCAGGTGGTCACCAACACCAGGTGGTCACCAGCACCAGGTGGTCACCAACACCAGGTGGTCACCAACACCAGGTGGTCACCAGCACCAGGTGGTCACCAACACCAGGTGGCTATCTGCGTCGGGTGACCACCGAAGGCAGTCATTGGCCCAATGTGTGGCACGTGATGTATGAATGGTTATGGAGGTCACTGCAACAGGGAACAGCGGACATGACAGCGGTGCCCAAACCATAGACGCCGCCGCAACAGAGGATGGGGGCACGCGTCCCTAAACTTCGCCAAGTTTAACGTTGCACCTTTGGCGCCTGATGCAAAAATGTCCCACCAATCCTTTAGGACAAAAATCAGCTTGAGTGCACCTTATAGGGACCCATATCAAAAGGTGAAATTGTTGGCGGAGAGGGCGGCAAGCGACGTGTCTTTAGGAGGGCAGGCAGGCTTCCTCCTGAAGTATGCGCAGGCTCCAACCCTGCATCAAAGAAAGCATAGTTCCCGCAAGATGGCAGGAGCGTAGCTGTCTACTGTTGGTGAACGAAATAGGTGGCGCTCGCAGCTACCAGTCATTGGCGCTGCACACTGGTGCTGTGTTGAAGAGTATACCTGCCTGATCTTAACATCGACTCACTCAGTGCCATATACAGAGGAACGGGGCAGGGGAGGGAGATGGGGAGGGGGCAGCGCCGTGTCACTGTGCCCTCCTAAATCCGGAAATTTAACATTGACCCAATGCCTTTCACCGGACAGAATCTACGCACAAACTGGTCGATGCCTCCCTCACCTTGGAACGTTACCCCGACTTTGCTCGGTGTTGCACACGATAAAAGGAGAGCATACAGAAAATATAATATATATGTGAACCAACTAAATTGCCCTTGCGAATTGTTTCACGTCTGGTCAAGGGTATTGATTTATGCACATTATTGGGGTGTGGTAGGGGGCGAAGTGGCAATACATGGAGAGAATGGGTGAACTAAAATCGAACTCCATAGGGTTCCATGTCATGCGTTGATATAATATAGGGAGGAGGGGCAAGCCAACATTGTGAGTGTCAAATACCTCTCAAAAGCACACGAATATCATCCGTGCGTCTGTAGTGTGTTGCAAAGTACCGAGAAACATACAAAACGAGACACAGCTACTTCACCACTTGGAACACCAGCAGCACCGGCGATCCCACTATCTAATATATATATATATATATATATATATATATATATATATATATATATATATATATATATATATATATGCTAAATGTATATGTATATGTTTTACATTAAAAAAGAATATCTATTGTATTTACTATTACTAATGCATTTACTACGGTCCTATATTAGCAAACGAAGACAAGTGCTGGCAGACCTGTACGGACTGTGGAGTCAGTTGCCATCCGGGTGGCGACAGCATCCCAGCCCGCGTCGATACCGTCCCACCCTTCAAACAGGAGGCCAAGGATGTGCGACAGCAGCGGGGAAGAATCACCGGGTGGTCACTCACAATGAAGAGTGTCTGGCAATAGTGAGCCGACTGCCAATCCGTCTGCCAATATGTAGTCATAACAGGAAGGATGCTAGATTGTAGTCATCTTCCTTTAAAGGAATGCAACAACGGATGGGCCCCCTGAGTGCTTGTCAATCCTGTAGAATGTCACGATGAAAAGAGTTAGGTGCAAAGGTGGGTGCCCCTCGATCTTCCGAATCATGCAGAATGTCTTGAACGTGCGAGGTTAGGTACCAAGGTGGGCGCCCTTCGGCTTTGCTAACCCTACAGAATATCCTGAGGAAAGGAATTAGCTACCAAGATGGGCGTCCTTCGATCTTGGCAACCCTACCATAACGCTTCCAGAAGCTGCACAATGGTGCGTGGAAACCGAGTGCATGGAAACACGTCCAAGAGTAACGTACGGCGTTTTTCTACGTGCTTACGTCATTTTTTTTCTCTCACCCTGCTACTTAAATGCTTAGCTTGAATACGTCGCCAATGCCTTTCAAAGGCTACAGTTCCCCATTGGCGCCGTGTGGATCCGTAGGAATAAGGCATTTACATTTACAATTCACCATCAAGACGTCGAAACGCTATCACTCTCATTCGAAACGAGAGAAAATCGCTATGTCACCAGCTTTCTAAAGAAGAGGTTATGTAGCTTATATTCACACATGGATGAGTAATGCACGCTTCTCCACTCGACATACGGCATGCCTCGTAGTCAGACTTTGTTGGTCGGAATCCCTCCGCAGCTACGTACCCAGCAGGAGGGCATCATAGCTGACCAACGCCAAAAGGTCGAGCTTCATCTGAATCTGTGCCGGTCCAAGCCATCTGCCCGTAAAGGAGGAGGAGGAGCACACTGTTCCTGCGAGGCGCCCCGACGTAACTTGATCCTCCTGGCGCCGGCTACGTCTTGCAACACGAGAAGCGAACTGTCCTCACTGGAATGCGCTGGTGCAATTCAGTCTACCCAGCTTTGCGTCGTTAACTGGCAGACAATGCCTTTGCCAGGCCGGCTACGATAATGATACAGGTCGGACAAATGCATCAGCTATTTCGTGACCATGTCATCGTCTCAAGTGATGCTCATCACCATCTGAGTCCTGCGTGTGACGGTGCACCTGACGATGCATCGTGCACGAACATCCGATTATAAAAGTACACACCGTTTTTCGTGCAACTTTACTGCCGAAGACAGGGATGGCTAGATGAGTGCGAGAGGTAAACGGTAGGTGCATTCCTTGCGCTGGCGCACACCAGCAGGCTGCGAGGCTCGCCCGGCTGCAGCTGAAGACCATGCAGTCCTGCTGCTGGAGACACGGTCCGCACCACCTGATGGACACGAGCTCGGCGGGCTGTTTGTGTCTGGCGACTGACCTTACCGGTCTGTTGTGACCTTGGCCGGGCGACGGTCCGTCTCGACCTGGTGCTGACATCGCAACAGCGGACCTCAGCGTGGCAGCTGCAGCTCTCAGCAGGGGCGCACCCAGGCATCGTGGTGGGGCGAACCCTGGAGAAGCGCCACATTACGGAGAGTGTCAATGATTGATGCAATCCCAGGAAATTGGGGGAGGGGATGCGCACTCGATTATATCTGGACGGGCGCTTTTTCTACTCACAGAGGTGCCTTCGACTGAGAAGTTCAAGGCGAGCTACCAGTGTCCCGGAGGAGAAGCCTTTTCCTTTCAGAGTTGCTCCGTATCTCCTGGGGAGGGGGAACAAATCTCCTTGTATCCCCTTGGTTCGAAATCGCTGCCATCAGACAGCAAGCCGACGGGCCGCCGTGTGTGCCGGGGCAGTGGCGCCTGCACCAACAGCCCACAGTGGAGCTGCCGGGACCCCGACACCTGCAGCAACAGTCCACAGTGGAGCTGCCGGGACCCCGACACCTGCAGCAACTGTCCACAGTGGAGCTGCCGGGACCCCGACACCTGCAGCAACAGTCCACAGTGGAGCTGCCGGGACCCCGACACCTGCAGCAAGAGCCCACAGTGGAGCTGCCGGGACCCCGACACCTGCAGCAACAGTCCACAGTGGAGCTGCCGGGACCCCGACACCTGCAGCAACAGTCCACAGTGGAGCTGCCGGGACCCCGACACCTGCAGCAAGAGCCCACAGTGGAGCTGCCGGGACCCCGACACCTGCAGCAAGCCACAGTGGAGCTGCCGGGACCCCGACACCTGCAGCAACAGTCCACAGTGGAGCTGCCGGGACCCCGACACCTGCAGCAAGAGCCCACAGTGGAGCTGCCGGGACCCCGACACCTGCAGCAACAGCCCACAGTGGAGCTGCCGGGACCCCGACACCTGCAGCAACAGTCCACAGTGGAGCTGCCGGGACCCCGACACCTGCAGCAACAGTCCACAGTGGAGCTGCCGGGACCCCGACACCTGCAGCAAGAGCCCACAGTGGAGCTGCCGGGACCCCGACACCTGCAGCAACAGTCCACAGTGGAGCTGCCGGGACCCCGACACCTGCAGCAACAGTCCACAGTGGAGCTGCCGGGACCCCGACACCTGCAGCAAGAGCCCACAGTGGAGCTGCCGGGACCCCGACACCTGCAGCAACAGTCCACAGTGGAGCTGCCGGGACCCCGACACCTGCAGCAACTGTCCACAGTGGAGCTGCCGGGACCCCGACACCTGCAGCAACAGTCCACAGTGGAGCTGCCGGGACCCCGACACCTGCAGCAAGAGCCCACAGTGGAGCTGCCGGGACCCCGACACCTGCAGCAACAGCTCACAGTGGAGCTGCCGGGACCCCGACACCTGCAGCAACAGCTCACAGTGGAGCTCCCGGGACCCCGACACCTGCAGCAACAGCTCACAGTGGAGCTGCCTGGACCCCGACACCTGCAGCAACAGTCCACAGTGGAGCTGCCGGGACTCCGACACCTGCAGCAACAGTCCACAGTGGAGCTGCCGGGGCAGCGGCGCCTGCAGCAACAGCCCACAGTGGAGACAGACTGTTCACATCAACTTGCCTTGGTTGGGGCGTCGGTATCTCAGTGGTTAAGCTGAGCGTCTGACACACCTGAGGTATTGGGTTCGATTACCCGCGATGCACGCCCTTCCTGCCAGGGTGAGAGGCAGGCGACGCCATATGGGTTCAGCTGCTGAGTGCGTCGTAAAGCCACAACCGATTATTTCTGAATAAATGCGTCGGAGTCGGTGACCTGAACTGATGTCACTTTTATGTGCTTTGCTTTACCACTTGCATGGTATTCAGTTTGCTATTTATTCTGTGTTTTCTTGAGACCAGGGTGTGACCTGACATCGGCCTGCCCCAGCTCGGTTACCGTAATAAACTGACTTTGGCATGTCTTGCCTCCGTTGCCGTAAGAGCTTGATATTGGGTTGCCCCCATTCCGTTACCGTAATTATCTGGAACTCTGCTTCCTGGTACAAAGCTGACTAATGAAACACAAGGGTGCAATTATACAAAAAGTCGGCCGCCGATTTGGGGACGGGGCGAAGCCTAACAGCCTTGCGCCGCAACGAAGTGCGTAAGATAAGTGAAACCAAGTGTCCCCACCATGCGCCAAAATTTCACGGGTTTTGGGAAAACAAGTAAGGATAATTCGGAGTGAAACTGTTCACAACTGGTGGCAGTATCTACAGTTGAGATTAATTGCATGCGGCTGATGTTTTAGCCTAAACTTTGGGCATCCAGAGGACGTGGCTCGTTCATTCCGTTGGGCCAGACGCTGGTCCAAGGGTTCAGTCGTGGGCTGAACAGCCCATGACTGGTCCATTACACGAGTGGTCCATCACACGGGTGAACCAGTGCGGCCGGCATCAGTGGATGCAGCTGTCGCACTGATGCAGCTGTCGCACAGCTGTCGCTGTTAATGATGGCTCTGCCCAGTGATCAGATCAGTGATGGCTCGTTCTAGTGATCAAATCAATGACGGCTTTGCCCAGTGATCAGATCAATGGTCCCTTTGCCCAATGATCAGATCAGTGATGGCTCTGTCCACCAATCAAGTCAGTGATGACTCTCCCCAGCAATCAGATCAGTGATGCAGATGTGTCGGCTCGGTGATTAGACCAGAAATGATAATGCCCAGCGATCACAATAGTGCTTGTGGGTGTAACCTCTCGTGGAACAGGGGGAGGGGTGCTATGTAGGCATGTTCCCAAATTTACTCCGATCTCAACTCCTAAGCCGATTGCGTTGACGGGGACATAATTGACCTAAAAACGGCTTGCGTCACCAGATTTTGCACCGCTCCTACACCCGTCAGTGTCCAGCGATCGCACGTCGTTGCTGGCCGTGCCCGGCGATCGGATCGGTGCCGGCTGTGTCGCTGGACGGCCTACTGCTCGGGCGCCATCTCTGCCTGTCATCTGAAACAGCTGGGCAGGCGCGGGGATGGGGATTTCACGGAACGGCTGACGAAAGCTGCAGCCGGCGCCGTCTGCAATTTGCAGCGTTGTCCGTGTTTTGTCAAACGCCGGCGATCGTGTTGCAAAGCCGACCTCCTCTCTCCCTCTCCCTCCTCGCCCTCGCAGGGACCGGACTTGCTCCGCCCTGCTAGGCAGGCTCGACGCCGGCTCCCGCAGACGTGCGTGGAAATGCGACACTCTGTACCGCCGGTCTGCCTCTTCTGTCCCCCCCCCCTGTCTCCCTCGCCCCTTGGTTGAATATATCCGTCCTATCCCACGCCGACTCCTTCTAACCGCTGTGTGTGCATATGCACTAAACAAACTCACCTCCCTATCCCTCTCTGTCGCTGGATTGTTTCCGCTACCTTCTCCGTGCCACCTGTCTCTTCCTCATTCCCTCTTTCTCCCACGTCGTCCCTCCAAACTCCTCTGCTTGTCTCCCTTCTCTCGTGCTTTCTCTATTTCTCCCATCTTTCTCCTCTCTCCATGCACTCATCTGCTTTCTTCTCCTTTTCCCTCTCCTCAGCTGTACACCTCTATACTGTACCCTCATGTGTTGAGGTTGTTATTCAGCTAATGAGCGAGTGTGTTGCAACTCACCGGATGATATCCAAGACCAGGATTGATCCGCATAACGCAGGCTAAACATTTGGCAGGCAGGAGTCTGCTTTGGCACAGGCTGCCACAGCAGTGAGGCAGGCGACAGGCGGCCAAACAACGAGACAAAGAGTGTGCGGCTCTGACCCGGACGGCGGCAGATGTGCTTCACGGCGTGCTTGTCACACCTTGCCTGGCGACGCTGGCAGTGTCATTGTGACACATTTGGCGACCCTGGCAGTGTCATTGTCACACCTTGCCAGGCGACGCTGGCAGTGTCATTGTCACACATTTGGCGACGCTGGCAGTGTCATTGTGACACATTTGGCGACCCTGGCAGTGTCATTGTCACACATTTGGCGACGCTGGCAGTGTCATTGTCACACCTTGCCTGGCGACGCTGGCAGTGTCATTGTGACACATTTGGCGACGCTGGCAGTGTCATTGTCACACCTTGCCAGGCGACGCTGGCAGTGTCATTGTCACACATTTGGCGACGCTGGCAGTGTCATTGTCATACATTTGGCGACGCTGGCAGTGTCATTGTCACGCCCTGCGCGCCGACGCTGGCAGTGTCATTGTCACACATTTGGCGACTCTGGCAATGTCATTGTTACACATTTGACGACGCTGACAGTGTCATTGTCACACCTTGCCAGGCGACCCTGGCAGTGTCATTGTCACATATTTGGCGACGCTGACAGTGTCATTGTCACACCTTGCCAGGCGACCCTGGCAGTGTCATTGTCACACATTTGGCGACCCTGGCAGTGTCATTGTCACACATTTGGCGACGCTGACAGTGTCATTGTCACACCTTGCCAGGCGACCCTGGCAGTGTCATTGTCACACATTTGGCGACCCTGGCAGTGTCATTGTCACACATTTGGCGACCCTGGCAGTGTCATTGTCACACATTTGTCGACGCTGACAGTGTCATTGTCACACCTTGCGCGCCGACGCTGGCAGTGTCATTGTCACACATTTGGCGACCCTGGCAGTGTCATTGTCACACATTTGGCGACCCTGCCAGTGTCATTGTCACACATTTGGCGACGCTGACAGTGTCATTGTCACACCTTGCGGGCCGACGCTGGCAGTGTCATTGTCACACATTTGGCGACCCTGGCAGTGTCATTGTCACACATTTGGCGACCCTGGCAGTGTCATTGTCACACATTTGGCGACGCTGACAGTGTCATTGTCACACCTTGCGCGCCGACGCTGGCAGTGTCATTGTCACATATTTGGCGACCCTGGCAGTGTCATTGTCACACATTTGGCGACGCTGGTAGTGTCATTGTCACGCCCTGCGCGCCGACGCTGGCAGTGTCATTGTCACACATTTGGCGACGCTGGTAGTGTCATTGTCACACATTTGGCGACGCTGGCAGTGTCATTGTCACACATTTGGCGACGCTGGCAGTGTCATTGTCACATATTTGGCGACCCTGGCAGTGTCATTGTCACACATTTGGCGACGCTGGCAGTGTCATTGTCACACATTTGGCGACGCTGGCAGTGTCATTGTCACACATTTGGCGACGCTGGCAGTGTCATTGTCACACATTTGGCGACGCTGGCAGTGTCATTGTCACACATTTGGCGACCCTGGCAGTGTCATTGTCACACATTTGGCGACCCTGGCAGTGTCATTGTCACACATTTGGCGACGCTGACAGTGTCATTGTCACACCTTGCGCGCCGACGCTGGCAGTGTCATTGTCACATATTTGGCGACCCTGGCAGTGTCATTGTCACACATTTGGCGACGCTGGTAGTGTCATTGTCACGCCCTGCGCGCCGACGCTGGCAGTGTCATTGTCACACATTTGGCGACGCTGGCAGTGTCATTGTCACACATTTGGCGACGCTGGCAGTGTCATTGTCACACATTTGGCGACGCTGGCAGTGTCATTGTCATACATTTGGCGACGCTGGCAGTGTCATTGTCACGCCCTGCGCGCCGACGCTGGCAGTGTCATTGTCACATATTTGGCGAGGCTGGCAGTGTCATTGTCACACATTTGGCGACGCCGGCAGTGTCATTGTCACACATTGCCTGACGACACTGGAGGCGAGTAGTCTAGGGGTAAGTTGTTCGTCTCACAATCGAAAGGTTGTGGGTTCGAGTCTCACCTGTCGCTACTCTTCGGCCGCGACCAATCGGCGTGAGAGATTGGCGACGCTGCGTGACTCGACGGTCGATGTGTCGTAAAACCAACATTCAAACAACCGGACGACACTGGCAGTGTCAGTGTCAGTGTCGCACATGTCAGCTCGCCTGCTCTTTCAGCAACCAGTGTGCCATCAAAGGTGTTTGGAGCCCTTTATATCTCCAAGGGAGACCCGTTCATCGGCCAGGGGCGTCTCCGTCGCTGGGGAGACTGTCTATCGGTCCGAGTCGTCTCCGCGGCTAATGAGACTCTTGATCGGTCCGAGTCGCCTCTGCGGCTAATGAGACTCTTGATCGGTCCGAGTCGTCTCCGCGGCTAATGAGACTCTTGATCGGTCCGGGTCGTCTCCGCGGCTAATGAGACTCTTGATCGGTCCGAGTCGTCTCCGCGGCTAATGAGACTCTTGATCGGTCCGGGTCGTCTCCGCGGCTAATGAGACTCTTGATCGGTCCGAGTCGTCTCCACGGCTAATGAGACTCTTGATCGGTCCGGCCCGTCCTCGTGGCTATCCATCGGCCCGGAAGCCATTCATATTGGCTCTGTGCTGTTTTCGACTGTCCGGGGTCTTCTCCGGTGGCTACAATCACGTACTGTCGACTCAGAAGCTCTCTCTCACTCACTCTCCCTCTCTCTCTCCTTCTCTCTCTTTCTCTTTCTTTCTTTTTTCTTTCTCTCTGTCCTGTCTATGTCCCTATCTCTGTCTCTGTATCTTCTGTCTCTGTCTCTGTCTCTGTCTCTGTCTCTGTCTCTGTCTCTGTCTCTGTCTCTGTCTCTGTCTCTGTCTCTGTCTCTGTCTCTGTCTCTGTCTCTGTCTCTGTCTCTGTCTCTGTCTCTGTCTCTGTCTCTGTCTCTGTCTCTGTCTCCGTCTCTGTATCTGTCTCTGTATCTGTCTCTGTATCTGTCTCTGTCTCTGTCTCTGTCTCTGTCTCTGTCTCTGTCTCTGTCTCTGTCTCTGTCTCTGTCTCTGTCTCTGTCTCTGTCTCTGTCTCTGTCTCTGTCTCTGTCTCTGTCTCTGTCTCTGTCTCTGTCTCTGTCTCTGTCTCTGTCTCTGTCTCTGTATCTGTCTCTGTATCTGTCTCTGTCTCTGTCTCTGTCTCTGTCTCTGTCTCTGTCTCTGTCTCTGTCTCTGTCTCTGTCTCTGTCTCTGTCTCTGTCTCTGTCTCTGTCTCTGTCTCTGTCTCTGTCTCTGTCTCTGTCTCTGTCTCTGTCTCTGTCTCTGTCTCTGTCTCTGTCTCTGTCTCTGTCTCTGTCTCTGTCTCTGTCTCTGTCTCTGTCTCTGTCTCTGTCTCTGTCCCTGTCCCTGTCCCTGTCTCTGTCTCTGTCTCTGTCTCTGTCTCTGTCTCTGTCTCTGTCTCTGTCTCTGTCTCTGTCTCTGTCTCTGTCTCTGTCTCTGTCTCTGTCTCTGTCTCTGTCTCTGTCTCTGTCTCTGTCTCTGTCTCTGTCTCTGTCTCTGTCTCTGTCTCTGTCTCTGTCTCTGTCTCTGTCTCTGTCTCTGTCTCTGTCTCTGTCTCTGTCCCTGTCTCTGTCTATGTCTATGCCATTCCGACAACCCGGAACACCCTATGCCAGCCCAGCAGTCATTCGTGGTGGTCAAGTCCTGGCTACTCATATGTCCTTGGCCACTCTCCGTCGTTTCCGGCTCTCTCTTCGCTGACACGGGACACTATTTGCCATCCGTAGTCCTATTCATTATACGGCATCCTATCCGTCATTTGATACACCGAACGACCAGCGGGAGTTCTGGGTCGACGTGAAGGGTGCCGACCGGTCGCCCAAATGATCCCTGAAACGACACATTTATTGTGCTTCGTCACACCCGATGTTGGAACATTTGTCTAACGGCCCGCTCGGGTCTCTGCCGGACTTTACCGGACAGTCGGGAGGTGAGGGGCATGCGCCCATACCTCCTGCTCTAGGTCCGCCACTGGGCAGCAATGCGGATCCGAGTTCGTGTGAGACAATTCCGCACATTCTTCTTTATGTCTAAGCGTAGCCGGCATGCCGTACACGCGCCGTGATGGCATGTTTTGGGACAGCACACACGCTTAAGTACATCTTTGCTTCTATGCAGAGGCCTGACCCGGCTACAATATTCGCACTGCCTGTCTCCAGTGCCCGCCATATCGGGTTCACTGCGGCGGAAAGTTCACCTTCCGTTTGTTTCCGCACCGGTGACCGCCCGCCCGCCCGCCCGCCCGTCCGGCGGGTGCAGTTCGCTCGGCCGCCGCCGGTGGCGCCAGCGGCGGCGACTGCTCGCAGCGCCGGTTAGTGGCTCGACGGCGGGCGAAGAGGCGGTGTCGGCGGCCGGGGGTCGCGATGCTCTGGCCCGCCCGAGGCGACGACGACTCGAGTGGCGTCAGCTCGGGCTCGAGCGCGTGTGTGAGCGATGGCGGCGGTGGCGGCGCGAGGCGGCTCGAGGGCCGGGCCTCGCCTCCCAGCGTCGACGCCGAGCCGGCCGGCACCTTCAGTGTGTTCGGCGAACTCGATCTGTTCCTGGAGATTCTGGAGACGCAGGAGCGGCTTCAGCAGGTCAGTGCAGGTGGCCAGGAGTCGGACAGTTGTCGTGACCGCGACGGGGAAGCGTGCTTACGACCCGCCACTAGATGCGAGTGTATGTCAGGGTCATGCAATTTCATTGCATGAGCAGAACTCTACCATACATATTTTTGAGGGCGGGATGGGCGACCAACTGCATGGAGGATATTTGAGAGACCAAATTGGCTTCGGGTGCTCACTCCATATGATTCGATGTTAGCAGCTAAAAGTATTGGAGGCTATGTGCGCTGGCCTTCAAAAGCTCCTCTACCCCTCCCCCACACTAAGTGTGTTCGACCGAAATCTCCTCTTGGTTGCACAAAGTATAAATTCGTTTGGACCATGGACATTGCTTGATGATTTTTAGGGAGCTGGTGCCTCCTCTATGTTGGCTTTGTCACCAAATAGTTTCAATCATTAATACTCGCACGTCCGGAGGTCCGCGCCAACTTCGCATGTCCGGGGGATGGTCCGGGATGATGATGATCTAAGATCTCTAGAACTATGGTAGCTAGCGACAAACGAAAAACTGCGTTAGATAGCTGGGGACGGGCCCTAGCGAAAGCGTTTCGGTCATTTTTTATCTCCGGTCAACATTCAGGTCACTGGGGCATCATAGGTCAAATTCGACCAGATCAGGTGGGACTCAGATATTGACACATATATCAGGACCTGTAACAGATAGAAACAAACGGCGAACGCTATTAGACAGTCCTTGAAATGCGCTACCGACAATAGGCGGTGTAATTTAAGGTCAGGTCAACCGAAACTCAGGTCAATGTCTTGAAGTCATGACAGGTCATGGTCATGAATTCGCCTAGGGAGGTAATGTAATGTATCAAGCGACACGTCTTGGCGATACAAGCACAATGACGGTAATTTCAGCCTTCTAGCTCAATGCAGTGCGATGTAATACACCTAAATGTGTAGTGATCTCAGGTGACCTCAGAGACCTTGGTGAGGTCACTCAGCAAAAATGTCAGTGGAGCATAGCTTCCATCTACATGCCACAACCGTCGTGAGATCATTCCGAGCGCAAATATGTAACCAGGAAACATTTGTATATTTCACCATAGCCCTATAATAGGGAAGCCATGGCCGCGACCGGACCTAAAGTCAATGCTACGAAAAAACCGATATACATATTATGATCCCTGGTGAGATCATGACATGTTATAAGTTTGAGATCAATTACCCAATTATTGTGGAATTTATGCCACCTAGAACTCTGAGTGTAGTTGGGTCACTTCGCCTGACCTGGTGACCTGACCTGAGACGACCCAAGGTTAAAAGTGTATGAGGATATGCGAAAAAGACCAGTGAACAGCTATGCAGGGTTTGGTTTTGCTAACCTGATTAGTTTGGCGACAAATGAGGAAAAACCGGAGAGGGCAGATATCTGCCCCCCCCCCCCGGACGTGCGCAGGTTAACATTGGACCTTTTTAGATGTGTTCCCCAATACATTTCCCCGTCCCCGTCCCCAATTACCTTCATGCACGGTGGCCCTCCCTATAATATTTTTCAGAAATTAGCGCCCCAGGTTTAGACATGAGACGCACATCACTATCCGGTTAATTTGCACGGCGGACCTTTGATGATGAAGTACTTCCGGCACTGGTTGCTTTGTGGGCACGTTCATTCCGGCACTTGATGAACAGCCTTCCGGCCAGTTCATTCAACCCGTGTCGTATTTCTCAGACTGCTGTTTTAGTATGTCGCTGATATGAGCACAGTTCATCCAGAAAAACGTCACTCACCTTTGCAAGTTTGTTTTCCTCTTTCGCTGTCCTGCGCACTTCGTGTGGTTTGTCGCCCAACTTTGCTGTCACTTGGGGACGCAGTTGGTAGAGAACATATCGCCCTCGAGATGAGATGGATAGTGGGTAGCATGTTATTCTGCAAATTATCCAGTTTAACTTGATGCAATGATTCAATGTGTGTGACACGACTGAGAGGTACGGTTCAATCTCGTCATCAGCGGGTCCGTTCCTTCCGTTCCACCTGCTCGTTACTGAGCCGCGTTATATGTGCATTCTCGCACGCAATGGCTGCAAACATCCACAATGCACGCCACACTGAACTTGAACAGCGATGAATAATTGTATCAGGTGGAAGCTGAACCGTGAACAAAAGGAGCAGTAACTTAAAAACTGACGAACGTAAATGCATCGGACCACAAAAGTACATCATATTCTGGCCCCTGTGGTGGGCACTGAATGGGTCCCGGCATCGGTAGTAAGTACCGGATGGGCCCCGGTCCCGGTAGTGTGTACCGGATGTGCCCCGGTCCCGGTGGTGGGTACCGGATGGACCCCGGTCCTGGTGGTAGGTACCGGATGTTCCCCGGCCCCGGTGGTAGGTACCAGATGGACCCCGGCCCCGGTGGTGGGTACCGGATGGGCCCCGGTCCCGGTGGTAGGTACCGGATGGGCCCCGGCCCCGATGGTGTGTACCGGATGTGCCCCGGTCCCGGCAGTGGGTACCGGATGGGCCCTAGTCCCGATGGTGTGTACCGGATGTGCCCTGGTCCCGGTGGTGGCTGCCAGATGAACGTTCAGCTTGTCTCCAATGCACCGACAGGCAATTCGATGCAATCTCCTTGCTCAGGTGCACAGAGTCCTCTCCACTGCAGGAGCGTAGCCGGAGGGGAGGGTGGGTCAGTAGGTCACTCACCCTGACCGCTTCAGCATAGAGGCGCGGGAGGGGAGGGCGGGTCAGTAGACCACCCTGACCGCCTCAGCTTAGGGACGCGGGAGGAGGGCGGGTCAGTACCACCCTGACCGCCCAGCTAGGGACGCGGGAGGGAGGGCGGGTCAGTATACCACCCTGACCGCCTCAGCTTAGGGACGCGGGAGGGGAGGGCGGGTCAGTATACCACCCTGACCGCCTCAGCTTAGGGACGCGGGAGGGGAGGGCGGGTCAGTATACCACCCTGACCGCCTCAGCTTAGGGACGCGGGAGGAGGGCGGGTCAAACCCCTACCCTCAGATTAGGACGCGGGAGGGGAGGGCGGGTCAGTATACCACCCTGACCGCCTCAGCTTAGGGACGCGGGAGGGGAGGGCGGGTCAGTAGACCACCCTGACCACCTCAGCTCGGAGGCGCGGGAGGGGAGGGGGGTTATACCACCCACCCTGACCGCCTCAGCATAAACGCGCGTGTTTCTCCATGCCAAAGTTTACGTTACCGGCTGAGGCATGACGAACATGGGCGTAAGGTTGCGTCGGGCAGGCATGACAGCCGACGCACCAGCAGTATTGGGGTGGCATGAGACGCCAACAGTATTGGTGTGGCATGAGACACCAACAGTATTGATGCGGCATGACACATAAATGCTTCGAAGCCAACCCGATCAGATTCTGTGCCGCCCTAGAGTTGAGTAAGTATTCAGAGAGCCGCCCCCGCTGAATAGACATAGCCATCGACGGCCTCGAACAAGACCCTCCAATACCCAATAAACGCTCAGCCTTTCTGGAGTGAACTCGGCTTGTCGAATCACATTCTTCAGGTCTATCCCCGTGATGACCAAGCACGCATTCTTCTGGGAGAGGAATATTGGGTTCTTTTACGGCGCACTGAACTGCTGGCCCATTTGACGTCGCCAACCTTTCAAGCCGGTTGGTCGATAGTGGACTCGAAAACCCCGCAGGCCGTGGGATTCGAACCAGAATCCTACGATCAAAGGTCCAACTTCTTACCGATTGAGTTATCACGACCCTACCACGCATTCTTGACCCCTCCTCACATCGTCGCCAAGACGCTGATTATGCTACTCGCCACGTGTCATCTGGATATGCCTTGCCGCGAGGCCCTCGTGCTTTCATGCTTTTGTGACTCATCCATCTCTGATAGGACCTGACACTTTGAACGCTTTTAAAGAGACAAAGCGCTCCCAAAAACAATGTCTGCCTTTCGCTACTAGTCAAAGCCTCCGCCCTGTCAAAATGCATGGCAGCACCGACAACGCCCTGTTTACCCCGAGCTAAACAAGCGAAGCATGGATACGAGGCACCTAACGGGCCATTGTTCGCCGAACTGTATGCACTACACCGGTGAGCTCACCGTTACTCAGCCTGGTGACTCGGCCCAGCGCAGCCCCTCCCCTCCCTTTCTGTCCCTCCCACGAGGGAGGCCGCTCCGGGAGGTATTTGGCCGGATTCCATCGTGCAACTGCCATACGGTCGCAGTGGGAGAGGCAACAGACGAAGCACAACGATTTCCCTGCAATCGTTGCCAATGTTCTCTCATCTGTTTCTTTGTTCAATTCTCGTCCCATCCGTTCGTCACTCCTCTCCCGACTATACCATCTATACCGGTAAAATGAATGACCTACACTTCCTGTTTCATCCAGCTGTCACATGGCTTCTCCTAGGGATACTCGACATTTCCCGCGCGGGAGGCTGGACGTCGGGCTGCCATACGGTAACTTCCGTGGGTACTTGACCTGCCCTATGGGGAGAAGCTGGGCGGCGTCATACGTCCATACGGCCTCTCCTAATGCCATACGGCCTCTTCTTGCCATTCGGCCTCTCCTAAGGTATGGATACTTGACCTGCCTCGCGGGGCGAAGCTGGACGTCCAGTTGTCACTCAGCCTGTCCAAGGGATATCTGACCTGCCCCGGGGGAATAAGCTGCGGCGGGGCGCTGTTTGGCAGTTGACGCGTGCTTCAGTTTCTCAGTACATCAATTCGGGAGGTTTACAGTTCCAGGCAGTGCATTAGGACCCGGTAGTGCATGATGTCACCCAACTGCTGGTACTTGCTTAGTCATCCACACCCTCTCCCTCCCCTGCCCCCTCCCCCCCCAAATTACCACCATCTCCTCCGACGACAGCGTGACCGGCAGAGACAGTCCCAGTCCCAGGATACCGGATACACCATCAGATCGATAAGCCGGTGATGGCTCTCAGCTTCGAACCCGGTAGGCGCACAATCATTTAGCAAAGTGTGCTGACGATTTTGGAACAAATGGCACTGATTTTTCATCGACCATGATAATATTATGAGAGTGGACAATTATTTTCCTAAAGCCCTTGGAGGATTTGACTGTCATGGAGTGTTCAGAATAACAATTGAACTTGCAAACAGTTTACCGTGCGTAGTTCTTAGGTTATTGCATAACAATCGGGTAACAGTATTTCCATGACATTTTGTGGAAAAAGAGAAAGAGAGAGAGAGAGAGAGAGAGAGAGAGAGAGAGAGAGAGAGAGAGAGAGAGAGAGAGAGAGAGAGAGAGAGAGAGAGAGAGAGAGAGAGAGAGAGAGAGAGAGAGAGAGAGAGAGAGAGACGGCGTCATGCTGTCTGCTCCTTGAGCTTAGCCTGTAGTTTGATCAATGAGATTTGTTTATGAAAGCACCATGGTTCTGTGTTGCAAGAACCGTAAAGCTGATGTACGTCACAGTAATCGCACAATTGCTATGCTGCTGTATACACAAATTGCATGACAAAGAAACATCTGTTCATTCGTTAGCTCGAACAGTTTGCTGCCGGCCTGAGTTGACGCAACACTATCATCACGACCGGGACATTTGCTCCCCATGTCCATGCGCACGTGCGATATCCCAATATATCCCGCCAGACTGTCCGATCTTCCGGCTGTCTCCTGGTCCTTTGTGAGCCCGGCGATCTCTCGCGCAGCCGGCCGAACCCACCCCACGAAGCCAGGCCGACAGCCACGCTGTCCATGATTTGCGGCGTCTGGCTACCCCGCAAACCGGTCCAGTGCCGCGTTGCCGGGCACAGAGGTAATCTCAGCCTTAGTTGCCACGCGGCGCCACCGGGACCTTGTCTCGGCAGCTCGGCAGCTCTGCCACCCAATCTCGGCAGCTCTGCCACTCAATATCGGCAGCTCTACCACTCAGTCTCGGCAGCTCGGCAGCTCTGCCTCAGTCCCAGCAGTTCTCCCACTCAGTATCGGCAGCTCGGCCACTTAGTATCGGCAGCTCGGCCACTTAGTATCGGCATCTCTACCACTCAGCCTCGGCAGCTCGGCCACTTAGTATCGGCATCTCTACCACTCAGTATCGGCAGTTCGGCCACTTAGTATCGGCAGCTCGGCCACCCAGTCCCAGCAGCTCTGCCACTCAGTATCGACAGCTCTGCCACTCAGTCTCAGCAGCTCTACAACTCAGTCTCAGCAGCTCGGCTGCCCGACATCTGTCACGACCCTTTGGCGGGCGACCCACATGCACAAACACGCGCCGCCCACGAGCGCGCGCCGAGTCGTCGCGCCGTTTCGCCGGTTACCCGAGACACGTTTTTGCACGGCGGCGGCGGCGGCGGCTCGCGGCCGACGGACACGCGCGCGCAAGAACAGCTCGGCCGGTTAGCCGGCGGGCTTTTTGCTGCGTCGGCGGCGCCGGCTCGGTTCGAGGGTGTCGCGGGGTGCCGGGTCAGACCCTCCGCCCCCACCTGAGATCGGGGTCACGGCCCGCGACGCGCATCGCTCGGTCACGTGACACCTGCGGCGGCCATTCGACGCTGACAGGTTTGCCGACCGACGGGCGTGCGAGATCGGGCGGCAGCGGACTTTCGGGTTTGAGTTACGTTCCCTGCGCGCCGTGACGTGACGTGACGTGACGTGACGTTACGCTGTCGGCTGTGACGGCGTGACGGCGTGACGCTGTCGGCTGTGATGGCGTGACGGCGTGACGCTGTCGGCTGTGATGGCGTGACGGCGTGACGCTGTCGGCTGTGACGGCGTGACGGCATGACGCTGTCGGCTGTGACGGTGCGACTCACACGTGATGGGGGAGGCCAGGCGCGGTGTCGGCGCCGTGTACGGTGACCGCCGCCGGTCCGATTACACCTGTGGTGCGAGTTACACCTGTCATGCGAGTTACACGCGCCGTCGGTGTCGCTGTCGCGTGGGCCGGTCCAGTTTCCCGCCGGGCAGGTGTGGCGCTTGTCGTGTCGGCCGCTCCTGGCCGTATCCGGCCAGTGCTCACGATCGATGCCGTGCCGGAGTTTACCTTCGGATGCTGAATGAGGGGAGGGAAGTTTGCTGGTAGCCGAATACAGAGAGGACGTTTTTCTTCAAACCTGTGGTGTCGAAATCGCCGTTTGCACTTAATTTTGAATTTGGTTAATTAATCACAGTTAATCTTGAACACTTCCGCACAGATCAGTGCATTGTCGATGCAGCATCATTAGGCATCCGATTGATAAAAAGAAGAGGGTAATTTTCTGCAAGTGATAGTCCGAATGAGGTGACAAATCTAACCAAATTTTTCGAACCCTGACCGGTGCCGATGTTGGACATGTTCGGGACACCAGCACGAACGAGATGTGCACGAAAAAGAACAGCATATGCCGCATGGATACGCCATTCACAGACAGGTCATGCACATTCCTGCTCTGAATCTGTCACCCGGGGACGAGTAGCCTAGGGGTAAGTTGCTTGTCTCACAATCGAAGGGTTGTGGGTTCGGGTCTCATCTGTCGCTACTCTTCGCCCGCGATCAATCGGCGTGAGTGATTGGCGACGCTACATGACTCAACGGTTGATGTGTCGTAAAACCAATGACCACCACCAACCGAATCTGTCGCCCGCTGTCAGCCACCAAGCCACAGAGGTCTGTCCAGTGACTGGTGCCAACAACCTCGACCAACTCTTCGCACAGCAACGTGTCCATCAGCGGAAGTAGTTGACGGCAAGGACAGATGAGCTGAGGTGGTGGCCAGCCGACTGACATTCTACTCCCGGCCCAGTGGTGACGTACTACTCCCGGCCCAGTGGTGACGTACCACTCCCGGCCCAGTGGTGACGTACCACTCCAGGCCCAGTGGTGACGTACTACTCCCGGCCCAGTGGTGACGTACCACTCCCGGCCGTTACCGTTACCACTCCCGGCCGTTACCGTTACCACTCCCAGCCGTTACCGTCACCACTCCCAGCCGTTACCGTTACCACTCCCGGCCGTTACCGTTACCACCACCGGACGTACCCTTTGACCAGCGGTACCAATGGCAAACACCGGACTTGATGCATGCACGCGGTGGCGTCCGACGGACGATTTTCGCCTGACTGAACAATGGCCATGACCTCCGCCGTCAGAATATCAATGTACTATGCAAGCCACTGACAACAGGCCAGCAAATGCATGCGGCCATTGTCACGCGGTCCCTGAACTCCCAAAAGAATGGACACGCAAAAACGAACATCAGCTTTATTCACTGAATGGAAATCTGCTGAGCTGTCGGCTGGCTCTCCAGAACGACACCGGCGGATGTGTGATATCACCCTCGCCAGTACTGACACCTCTCACAGACGTCAGTCCGTCCACGTTGCTACCGGAACGACACCCGCGATCATGTGATGTCGCCATCACCAGTCCCGACGACCCTCACAAACGTCACGGTATTTCCCACGTCGCTATTATGCTGCAGTATATGCTCATGCTCTCAGGCAGTGACATTCCGTAAGTTGACGCCTGAAGTGCGGTGTTCTGTTTGAGTCTCATCAACGACTGCTGTTCCTGCCAGGCCCGACCACCAGCCTGCGTGAGAGCTTCCATACCACCCCAGGGAAGTAAAGAGTGGCAAAGCTTAATGCAGCGGTCAGCCGGCGTAACAAGAGGAGGCCATGCTGACCGACTGGGCCGGTTTCGGCGATCGTAGAGTCGTGGCGTCGTCACGCACATCTACCAATTAGTGATTCACTGCACTACACTAGCTAGCAACTATGTGGTGCTTAAGGGCAATGAGCGGCTCGAACGGCATGACTAGTCATGTCGTCTGATTTTACGCATGACTTTACACCTACCCTTTGAACGTTCCCGTGCCGCCGCTCCTTGAACCGCGACGATGCCCCTTCCCACCGGTTCCCCGCCCCCCCCCACTCCGCAACACGTGCCGCCGAGCCAGCGACACGCATTCCCGCGCTGTGGCGCCGACGCCGCGCGCGACATTTGCAGCGGGCGGCTATGCTAATGAGGCGCGCATTGTTGGCGGCGCTGTGTCGACTGTGGGCGGCGGCCTGCCTGGCCAACCGTCTGCACCGACACGGCTGGTCTGCTGTGTCGGCTGTAGACGGCGCTGGTCTGCTGTGTGTCGGCTGTAGGCGGCGCTGGTCTGCTGTGTGTCGGCTGTAGGCGACCACTGCTGGCTGTAGGCGGCCGTCTGCCCGGTGAGCTGTCGGTACCGACACGGCTGGACGGCCATCGGGCTGTGGCCACAATATGCTGCTGGCCACAATATGCTGCTGGCCACAATACTGGGCCAGGTTGCGTGCCGGTGAGGCTGGGACGGGGGGGGGGGGCGTCCGGTGAGGCTGAGACGGGGGGGCGTCCGGTGAGGCTGAGACGGGGGGGGCGTCCGGTGAGGATGAGACGGGGGGGCGTCCGGTGAGGATGAGACGGAGGGGGGCGTCCGGTGAGGATGAGACGGGGGAGGGGGCGTCCGGTGAGGATGAGACGGGGGGGGGGCGTCCAGTGAGGATGAGACGGAGGGGGCGTCCGGTGAGGATGAGACGGGGGAGGGGGGTCGTCCGGTGAGGATGAGACGGGGGAGGGGGGTCGTCCGGTGAGGATGAGACGGGGGGGGCGTCCGGTGAGGATGAGACGGGGGGGCGTCCGGTGAGGATGAGACGGGGGAGGGGGGTCGTCCGGTGAGGATGAGACGGGGGCGGCCGCGCCTGGCATGACCCACGGCGCTGCTGCTAGGTTACACAGAAGGAGAGAGAGAGAGAGAGGGAGAAAGAGAGGGAGAGGGAGAAGGAGAGGGAGAGGGATAGGGAGAGGGAGAGGGAGAGGGAAAGGGAGAGGGAGAGGGAGAGGGAGAAATATGTAGTGATGTAGGGATGTGTAAATATAGAGGTGGAGGACTCCCTCACCCCTCCACTCCAGGCCAGCGGCACGCCGTGCCATGCAACTCCGTGTGGAGGGGGGGGGGTGTTGTCTGACCCTGACGGGTGGTGGGGCAGCGGCGAGCTCAGCCTGTCCTCTCGCCTCCCCCGCGCTGCCAGCCTAGCACGCCGCGCCAGCGACTCCGTAGAGGGGGGGGGGCGTACTGTTGTCTGGCCCTGACGGGTAGTGGAGCAGCGGTGAGCTCAGCCATCCTCTCGCCTCCCCTCCCCCAGTCTAGCACGAGCAGTACCAGCGGCGGCCGGGTGCTTTCGCTGAGGCATGCACCAGTCCGCTGCGTCACCGGCGTAACGGGCGTCTTGGCTAAGACCAGCGATGACGTCAGTGTCAGTCCCCAGCCGGACCGAAAAACCAGACTAGAGCGGAATCACGGACTGCCAGGTGCGTGCGCTAGTCCGTTCACACGTCCGTCCGTCCGTCCGTCCGTCCGACCGCCTGTCAGCCAACCATTGTCTAGCTGAAGCCGGCGACGTTTCAGACTTGTGGATGGTGCCGGCGGTAGGTGTTGGCACTACAAGTTATGCAGGGTTGCAACACAAATGTACGGTGCGATATGCAACCCTGGCGCGCCGACTGGCGCGCCAACTACAAACTGGCGCACCGCCCCAGAACGAGGAACAGTTGCGCGATCTCGAGAGACGCTTACCGAGATATCTCGCCTGCAAGATAAGACCAAAGGAAAGCCGATGTGCATGCACTCACTCGAGTTGATGCACTATCTTGCTGCATACTTGAAGTAAATAATTGGGTGTTTCCATCGCAAAACACATCTGTAATGGGACATGCTCCGTACTAATATCATATGTTGCCAATGGTAGGCTTCATAATATCAATTGATTATTTCGGTTCGAAGTTGTGAGATGTTTTGATTTGTATTGCGCATTCCAGCGAAGAACTGCATTGCACGCCATTCTGTTGGCATCGAGCCGCTGTCGCCATTTCTTCGCCAGCATGCAGGCGACAGGTGGAGACTGTGCCGGCTATTTTTGGCAGTCCCCGCGTACCGCTGAAACTCAGCGCACCAACCAACCGCTTTTAAGTTCGGATAATGTTTCCGGGACAACTTTAGCTGCACCACCATCTGGTACACAGATTTTGCTTCACCACACACGAACCTGCCGGCTCTGCCTGCTGCGGAATTTCCTCTGTCGGTAGCGGCGGTAGCCTGGTGCTCGGGGTTGGCCTCTGTCGGCAGCGGGAGTAACCTGGTGCTCGGGGTTGGCCTCTGTCGGCAGTAGCCTGGTGGTCCGGGTTAGCCTCTGTCGGCAGCGGCAGTAGCCTGGTGGTCGGGGTTAGCCTCTGTCGTCAGCACCAGCAGTCTGGTTCTCGGGGATGGCCTCTGTTGGCAGTAGCCTGGTGTTCGGGGTTGGCCTCTGTCGGCAGCGGCAGTAGCCTGGTGCTCAGGGTTGGCCTCTGTCGGCAGCGGCAGTAGCCTGGTGGTCCGGGTTAGCCTCTGTCGGCAGCACCAGCAGCCTGGTTCTCGGGGATGGCCTCTGTCGGTAGCGGCGGTAGCCTGGTGCTCGGGGTTGGCCTCTGTCGGCAGCGGCAGCAGCCTGGTGGTCGGGGTTAGCCTCTGTCGGCAGCGGCAGCAGCCTGGTGGTCGGGGTTAGCCTCTGTCGTCAGCACCAGCAGCCTGGTGCTCGGGGTTGGCCTCTGTCGGCAGCGGCAGTAGCCTGGTGCTCGGGGTTGGCCTCTGTCGGCAGCGGCAGTAGCCTAGCGCTCGGGGATGGCCTCTGTTGGCAGTAGCCTGGTGCTCGGGGTTGGCCTATGTCGACAGTAGCCTGCGTCCCATCCGGTTAGCCTGCGCGCTACCCGCGTCCCATCCGGTCCTCTGACCGGGAGTCACGTGACCGACCAGCCGTCAGTTGGCCACAGTCAGTGAGTGGCTCTCATTTGGGAACAAAGCCTCAGTCGTTCCTCCCTGGCGCTCACCGCCGCTGCAAATGGCCGTGGCGTTCATCGAAGTGCCAATCGGCTCCGAATGTGAACGTTCAGGTATTAATGGCCGGGTGTGAACGCTCACGTGTTAATGACCGGATATGATCTCTCAGGTGTCAGTGCCTGGATGTAAGCGCTCAGATGTTCATGGCCGGGTATCAAGGGTCAGGTGTTAATGGCCCGATGTGAAAGGTCAGGTGTTCACAGACGGTTTTGAAAGATCAGGTGGTCATGGCAAGGTGTGAACAGCCTCGTGTAAATGGCCGGATGTGAACGGGCAGGTGTTAATGGCTGAGTGTAGTTAGTTTGGTTTGAATAGATGGGTGTGAAAGTTTGGCGTGAATAGTCTAGAGTGCATGGTTGCATCTGTGAAGTTACTTGCTGCTAGTGTGAATGGGTGTTAATGGTCGGGTGTGAATAATCAGATTTTAGTGGTCGGTTGTCAGTTGTCTAGTGTGCTGGTTGGATGTGAGTGGTCAAGTGTGAATGGTCGTGCACGAATAATCGGACGTTGATAGTCAGGTGTTAATGGTCAGGTGTTAATGATCAGGTGTTATTGGCCAGGTGGCAATGATCAGGTGTCATTGGGCAGGTGTTAATGGACGGGTGGCAATGACACGGTGTTAATGCCCAGGTGTTAAGGGTCAAGTGTTAATGTGCCGGTCTTAGTGATCAAGTGTCAATGATCAAGTTCCAATGACCAGGTATCAATGACCAGGTGTTAATGGCCAGGTGTTAATGGACAGGTGTTAACGGTCAGGTGTTAACTGTCAGGTGTTAATGATCAGGTGTTAATGTACATGTGGTAATGTACAGGTGTTAATGAGCAGGTGTTGATTGTCAGGTGTTAATGATCAGGTGTTAATGGTCAGGTGTTAATGATCAGGTGTTAATGATCAGGTGTTAAGGGTCAGATGTTAATGATCAAATGTGAATGGTCAGGTGTTAATTGTCAGGTGTTAATTAGCCCAGGTGTCAATAACCAGATGATAAAAAGATGATAATTACGAGGTGTTAATGATCAGGTGTTAATGGTCAGGTTTTAATTGTCAGGTGTTACTGACCAGGTGCTACTGGTCAGGTGTCGGTGGTCTGGTGTGAATTGTTAGTGGTTAGTCATCAGGTATGAATGATCAGGTGTGAATGGTCGGGTGTGAACGGTATCCTGCCCTGTAGACGAAGCTGTCCCCACCAGCTGGTCGGGTCGAGCGATCCGGCTGGTGCAGCGGCCTTGCCCGACTCGCCAGCTGTCTGCAGCAGCCGCAGCTGCGAGGTGACAGAGTGCTCGCTCGTTCTGGTAATTATCCAACCGGGCCGCTCGCAGTTCAACGCAGCTGCTTGGATTTCAACTCCGTGTTGCGCTGTGATGTATTGCACTGTATTTCTGGTGATTATTTTATCGGGAAAGAAATGCAGTAAACAAGTTGTAAGCCGTGCGCCATGGGTAGGCATACACTTAAATTGCAGGGCAATATATTTTTGTATCATTCCCAGTCGTGCGAGATGCTTTCTCACTTAATTGATAAGAGCATGCTAGTATTTGATAGACGGCTCCACAGTATTTAGTGGAATCTACGCTATTCCATATTGAATCCTGAACACCACACCAGCTCCGTGTGTCACAAGTACACTTCGTGTCGCCTTGGGGACACACAGCAGCTGAGATCCTGCAGCCGGTTGGGTGGACGGGGGTCCAAAATATTAAAAATACCTCGCGCTTTCGAGAAATCAAACTAGTCGGATGTGTATGACATGATAATTGACCTCACGCTTAGGCAATATTTTCAACACAGAATGTGTTATTTCGTGGATCGGGAATAAGGGACAAATTTGTACCAAATCTAGCCATACGGAAGAGGACATGGCCACGTGGCCCTCCCCTGGATCCGACACTGTTGATACGAAGATCAGTGATACAAAGGCACAGTAAACTCGCGAAGCTGACGCGTATGGAAACTTGCGTATGCATATCAACATGCTGCGAAAATTATTTCCTGGGACGTGCTAATTTCTGAATTTTTTCCTCTTCTGTCATCAGCATTGCATACCCTCCTTTGCTGGTCTAAGCCATGCTACTGGCTGTCATGGTCCAAGCTGTGCGTTTGTATCTCATACGTACTCACGATTCCTAACCTTCCCGGCATTCCGTCACGTGTCGTTTTCAATCTTGCACTTCTTTTCATTTCACCCAATGCTACGGGCACCAGGATAGCCGTAACGTTGTGCGCATGTGCCCGTGGCAGTCAACACATTGTAACCCAGCTTTAGTTGCACGCGCCAGAGGGCTTCCCTCTCTAATTTCGCATTCTACAGCTGGCACTAGCTCGACGTGCTCAACGATTCTCAGTAGGGCTTATCTGGACGGTAAATAATGAGAAAAATGGGCCTAGCTCCAAAAGAGACGAAAGCCAATCGACGTCAGTGGCAGCCAACAGCAGCTTATGATACAGTATGGTGCCTGCGAAGCAATTATGCCCACCAGCAGTGTATTTTACCTTCGACATCAATGACAGTGATGACCAGCCGTTTATGATACAGTATGGTACCTGCCACATCAATGGCAGTGATGATCAGCAGTTTATGATACAATACGGTGCCTGCGACATCAATGATAGTGATGACCACCAGTTTATGATACAATATGGTGCCTGCGACATCAATGGCAGTGATGATCAGCAGTTTATGATACAATACGGTGCCTGCGACATCAATGATAGTGATGACCACCAGTTTATGATACAATATGGTGCCTGCGACACCAATGGCAGTGACGATCAGCAGTTTATGATACAATATGGTGCCTGCGACATCAATGGCAGTGACGATCAGCAGTTTATGATACAATATGGTGCCTGCGACATCAATGGCAGTGATGATCAGCAGTTTATGATACAATATGGTGCCTGCGACATCAATGGCAGTGATGATCAGCAGTTTATGATACAATATGGTGCCTGCGACACCAATGGCAGTGATGATCAGCAGTTTCTGATACAATATGGTGCCTGCGACATCAATGGCAGTGATGACCGCCGGTATATGATACAGTATGGTACCTGTGACGTCAATGGTACCCACCACCAGTGCACGTTAGTGTGGTACCCGCTCCGCTACGTGTTCACCCTCCCGTCGCTGTGATCACCCGCCGAATGGTCACAACAAAGACCAAGGTGCTGCGCGTTCAGCAGGCGTCTAAAGATCGAATCGCGTCTAAGCTGTCGAGCGAGTCGAGTTGTCACAAATGACCAATCACGCTAATTGTTGTTTGATAACAATGTGGACGCATCAATCAGCAAATAGTGATGGTGGTGGACCGGGAGGGAAATTGAGCGGCACGTGAGGATGGCTGCGTCTGCAGCTGACTGATTCACATCAAGGCATTCAGAGGCACACCTGAGGAGTCTGGCATTTGGTGTGGACAGATTCATGCCGTGACACTCAGGGCTGGAGACTTGGCATTGTCCTGGACACTCGAGGCTGGACACATGACCTTGTCCTGGTCACTCAGGAATGGACACATGACCTTGTCCTGGACACTCAGGACTGGACATATGACCTTGTCCTGGACACTCAGAGTTGGACATATGACCTTGTCCTGGAGACTCGGGGCTGGGCACATGACCTTATCCTGGGCACTCTGGTTTGGCATGCGACCTTGTACTGAATGCTTGTCATCAGGAGAAGTTTCATGTCGAGGAAATTACGCACTCCTTGCTTGCCAAAATGTGAATTATTCCAATGATTGTTCGAACTTGATTGCAGATGTATTGCTGTCCGATAAACGCCCAAAACTCGCTGGAAAATATAACAAGGGGCTCGTGATCTGAGAAACAGACTCCCCGATCTAGAAGGCACCCAAAGATTCCTACTCATGTCCAGGATTCAAAAACGTACATCCAGCCCTGATAACCCTCTCGGCGATGGACTGGGAAAAACGGGATTAATAGAATATCCGCAGCGTCACATAATGTGCCAATGCGATGGAGGATAGCAAAATGTAAGTTCAATTAAAACAGAACGAATTTCCTGAAACTGGTTGCCAGCTGAACCTGCAAAGCCCACGAGAACAGAGGTGTCCCCAATAAAGCCTTGAATTCCAGTCTTTAAGATCCACTCATCCTTAAATATGTATATATATATATATATATATATATATATATATATATATATATATATTATATGTATAAACCACCGATGTAAATTATCGTAGTGATGGCTAAGCACGAATACATGACACTACCGTCAGGCAACGGGCGGCGGCCAAGTCACCAACACTGTTGTACCAAGTCGCCAACGCCGTGTTGACAGCCTCCAACAGGGTGGTGACTAGCATGGACTGGCGGCTGCGTTGTTGCCAAGGCGACGGCGAAAAATGGCCAAGGCTTAATCCCGAAAAGGCCCACAGGATCAAAAACGACATCCAGCCCGATAACCCGGCGATGGACGGGAAAAACGGGATTAATAGAATATCCGCAGCGTCACATAATGTGCCAATGCGATGGAGGATAGCAAAATGTAAGTTCAATTAAAACAGAACGAATTTCCTGAAACTGGTTGCCAGCTGAACCTGCAAAGCCCACGAGAACAGAGGTGTCCCCAATAAAGCCTTGAATTCCAGTCTTTAAGATCCACTCATCCTTAAATATATATATATATATATATATATATATATATATATATATATATATATATATATATATATACTTATATGTATAAACTACCGATGTAAATTATCGTAGTGATGGCTAAGCACGAATACATGACACTACCGTCAGGCAACGGGCGGCGGCCAAGTCACCAACACTGTTGTGACCAAGTCGCCAACGCCGTGTTGACAGCCTCCAACAGGGTAGTGACTAAGTCATGGACTGGCGGCTGCGTTGTTGCCAAGGCGACGGCGAAATAATGGCCAAGGCTTAATCCCGAAAAGCGGGCAGTCACTTGTTGACCGTGGCAGCGGCTAAATCGCGTTGCTAAATCGTGAGAAAGGTGGTGGGTTAGTGAAAATGTGTTGCCCTTTAACGCTGCGATCTGATAGCACTTTCGCAATGTATCTGGTATATTAGACGCAAATTTGATGTTTCATTTACGGAAGACACATATTATTGTGGTTTCATTATCCCCGGGTTCCTCGTCAGACCTTTTCTCATGATCTCTTCATTCCTTTCCTCACTGGAGACGCGCTCGGGAGGGCCTATCCACAGGTGAGGATAATGAGCAGAGCGTGCTCTATGGGTAGGGTAGGAGGTTGGGGATGGGGACGTGGGCTGAATATTTCCTGAAGCAGTGCTGACAGGTGCGATATCCTTGACACCATCTATCAAGATCATCACGTCATTTCCCACTTAGAACCTTCTGCCAACGCTTACACTAATGAGGAATGGTGGGAAACCGATCACCCTGGCAGGCACCTGAGGATGATTCGGAGAGAGGGAGAGAGAGAGAGAGAGAGAGAGAGAGAGAGAGAGAGAGAGAGAGAGAGAGAGAGAGAGAGAGAGAGAGATAGAGAGAGGAGGACGTGATGAGGGTTTGGTAGACGTGTGATAGAGGCAGGGTATGAGAAGGACTTGGAGAGAAGCGGGACGTGAGGAGAGTTAGAGAGAGATGGGAGAGAGGCAGAAGTTGGGGAGGACTGGGAGAGAGGCATAACGTATAGAGGATTTCGGGAGAGAGGCGAGCAGTAAGGAGGTTTGGGACAGAGGCGTGACGTCAGCAAGGCTGAGAGAGGTGGGAGAGAGGGAGTGAGCGCAGCGAGCTGGTGGGCGAACAGCGCCTCATGATCGCCCCGCTTCTGAATCCTCGGCTGCATGAGGCCAACAAAAGAGAGGTCAGCTGACCGCTCCGCAGCTATTCCTGCCATTGTTGCCATTAGCTCCCACATCCTGCCGTGGTTACGAACCAACGAAAACTAGGATTGGCGCTTCTGTGACTTGCATTGTTTCACCAAGCAAGAACACGAGGGGATGCGCGGCTGTGGTGACCACACAGTGGTGACCGCACAGTGGTGACCACACAGTGGTGACCACACAGTGGTGACCGCACAGTGGTGACCGCACGGTGGTGACCGCACAGTGGTGACCACACAGTGGTGACCACACAGTGGTGACCACACAGTGGTGACCACACAGTGGTGACCACACAGTGGTGACCACACAGTGGTGACCGCACAGTGGTGACCGCACAGTGGTGACCACACAGTGGTGACCACACAGTGGTGACCACACAGTGGTGACCACACAGTGGTGACCACACTGTGGTGACCACACTGTGGTGACCACACAGTGGTGACCACACAGTGGTGACCACACAGTGGTGACCACACAGTGGTGACCACACAGTGGTGACCGCACAGTGGTGACCACACAGTGGTGACCACACAGTGGTGACCACACAGTGGTGACCACACAGTGGTGACCACACAGTGGTGACCGCACAGTGGTGACCGCACAGTGGTGACCGCACAGTGGTGACCACACAGTGGTGACCACACAGTGGTGACCACACAGTGGTGACCACACAGTGGTGACCGTACAGTGGTGACCGCACAGTGGTGACCACACAGTGTTGACCGCACAGTGGTGACCACAGCCGCGACATTCACACCAAACGTCGGCCTTTCTTCCTCCGGTCACCGGAAGGACTCGTCGGCCGACGGTCGGCGCACTCCACCTCTTCAAACCGGTTTCGGGCTAGGCGACACCTAGGAACAGGCGGGCCGGTCTGGAAGGTGGCCTGCTATCGGAACACAATCGCTACACGACGGTGTGATACAGTGCGACCGTCACAGTCGTCACACTGCGGGGTGGAACGGTGGAACCGTCACAATCGTCGCAACTGTCGCGAACGTCGCAACCGTCACAGTGCGGTGGGAAACAGCACCGCCGCCGCAACCGTCACAATCGTTACAACCGTCACATCGCCTTATGGAACGCTGTTTCTGTTGCTGGTCGTTGGAGCTGGCCGCAGACGGGGGCTAGTTTGCACAGTCGTTCATTATAACCAGTGTTGCTTCATTTGGTATGGTTCCTGTTGTGAGATTCTTCTCCATAATTTACATTCCCCAGGCTCAATAACTAACCTTCTCCAGACTCCATAATTAACCTTCCTCAGAATCCATAATTAACTTTCTCCAGATTCCATTATTACCGTTCTCCAGACCTCATAGATGACTTTCTCCAGACTCCATAGTTAACCGTTTCGATGCCATGCTCGTCTTTCGGCTACTGTGACAAATCCTTCTTAGTTGTTCTCAAATTATGAAATAGACATATGACGTACGCCATGACATCGGTGTAGAGGTAGATTATTTTATTTAGCATGATTCAAGTAGCATGCTTTGTTTTCTTGCTGACAATCCCCAAGGCGAATATCGACTTAGCTTAATTGCTGGGTGGTCTATGGATCACCAGAAAGTCCTCCGAATCCATCTCAAGCTGCATGTGAGCGTAGGGAACAACTAATTGACGGTCGCCACCCATGGGCGTTGCCAGGGCGCGGGAGAGTGTGTCCCCCAAGCTTAAGCGCCCCCCCCACAAAGCCCCCCTTAAACTCCGCCATGAGCTTTATGAAATTTAGTATTGTACTCATGATGCTGCATGGGCAAAACTCGACCCACCAAAAATGTTCTCGTCCCCTATCCAAGACGCGTGTATGCTGCCTATGCCGTCACACGCTACGCTCCCACCCGTTATGTGTACGGGCAATTGTCGACTGATGGAGCCGCCACTTTTCGCTGTCGTTGTCGGCCGCGATTTATTCCAGACGTGACGCGAGCCACGACTGACTCAGGCCGCAGGCCGGCTGAACGGTGCTTGTCGGCACATTGCCTGTCTGCGACCGCGTGACTGCGACCATCACGGACCAACAGGCGCGAATCTGCCACGCCTCACTCGCTCTGCACCCCGCCCCCTATACGGTCGGGCGGGCCAGCCGGCGCCTGTCTCTGCAGGTCCGTCGCTGAGCACGGCCGGACGAGGTCGTATAAGACCGGCTGGCCAGTTCGCTGCTCGTTACCTCGCCCCGTAGTCGGCGTCGGCACCTGTGGCGCATGTTTGCCGTGTGCACACACAGTTAATCGTGGCCGGCTCTGCGCAGGCGGAGGACCCGTGCGCCGACAAGGCGCGCGTGCAGGTCGACGACCTCGCTGTCCGCCGCGGCCAGCGCCGGTGTTCGGCAGGTTGAGGTCGGCCTGTCTGCCGTCTGTTCGCCTGTCGCGGTGTCCGCCGCTCGCAGCGACACGACGAACTGAAATGCGGAAAAGACCGGCTGCAAAATCTCCCCGGCCCGGCAGATCTAATCGCGTTAATCGTCTGCAGTGCGTATGCAGTGCTGCAGGCAAACACCGGCGAGAAGTAGTCTTCGGAAACTTGCAAAGGTCCCTGCCACTTATCTACAACAACCCGTGAAATTTAAACATACTTGTATTAAAGGTGTGTATTCTCCAGCTTAATCAGGTATGCGAGCTTGTACACTACAAATCACTGACAGTCTACATACAGTCGCATAGCATACTTATTACATACAGCTGCAGTCATAATTAGGCCTTCTCGCATTTAAGTAGAGGTGTTAGCGTGCACCCGAGGGATGGCCTACATGTTGCAGAAGTCAATGATGTTGCACATTTAAAATTCAACGAATGAAGAGCAATGCAATGGAAAGATTGAATGTCATCAAGCAAGCTCTTCACACAAGCATGCGATAGCGTATCTGTGTCTTCCTACGTTAATCATATGGGGTGGGGTGGGGTGGGGTGGGGATGGGGGTGAAGCACGCGTGACAGCGAGGACGACAGAGGCTTGCGTCCTGTCGCTGCAAATGTGACTCAGCATAGGCATATCAGCCAGCGTGAGTTCCCAAAGTGGGTGGAAAGCGGGGAAAACTAATTCTGGCTTCAAGCTATAAGCAACTGGACTTTAGGTTAGTCTTCCTAAAGTTTTGTGCTGATTTTTCCTTATCGATGTACACGTCCGAAAGCCATATTAATTGTGTCTGCTAATCGTCACCCTCGTAGTTTTCTGGAGGAAGAAGAGAGGTTATTTGTATTTGTAGAGGAGCACGTGAAGTGTGCCACACATTTGGATAACCGATGCTTTTCATACCTCTATTTTCACAGCCGCAAGACAGAATGCAACTTCCTGGATTGGGGCAATCATCTCCTGAAATAAATATGAGACTTAACACCTGCGCAAGGTTTGCCCACAGCTGTATCACAGGACCAGCACGTCCCACATACATAATGCATGCACTCGAGCAGAGGCAGATAACAATATGACGCGCGTCACGCCTGAGTGCACCAGCAGCACAACATGCTGGCTTACAAGCAATGGCGTAGCGAACACAATTAACAAATCAGCACTGCGCTAGAAGTGTGCAGCACCATAGGGCAGATGTAGAACGAGATCCGTGCTCCAGGATTGACACCTTTTGGAGGTTTTGTTTTCATTGTGAAACTCTTTGAAGCGAAAATATTTTCCTAAACTGGAGCAGTCTAAGAAAACATTAATAGGAAACCAAATATTTTTAGGATTGTTGCAAAATGTTACTAGAACTCACGCATGGACCTCCCGCACAAGAACTCTCACTACGCATTCCGAGTGATAAATCAAACCGAGTGCGTGTCATGGAATCATTCTACAATGTAATAAAATTCCTATACGGCGCGATACAATCCCACTACCACTCCGAGCATGTGCGTGGAAATTGTGCATGGGTATTTACCCATGCACAGGACGTACCGCTCTGGGTCTGGACTATCTTCATAGGGTCTGTAGGGATTCATCGGATCCCAGGATAGAAATCCATCCACGGTGTCCATCATCCAATCCTGAGTCCATAGGACATGCCGAACCTCACGCAGCGATTGTAGCACATCTATAGTGCTGCCAGATTTGCCGGATGCAGTCTTTATGGCGCCAGATGTGTTGAGCGCATCCTTCGTGGCACCAGATGTGCCGGATGCGATGTTAGTGGCGCCAAATGGGCTGCGCGGGGGTCTTGTGTCGCGACCCGAGTCGATGTGGCCGGAGCAGACGATAATGAGGTGATTTTTTTTTTAAACCGAGTTGTTGCTGGGGTGGCTTAAGGAACCAGTGCTTATTGCGTGAACCCTGGCCCCGCCACCAGATCTATGAATTCCAGTTCAACGGCAGAATTTATACCGAAAGTTTAACGGGCCGACAATGCACCGACATGGCCTCCCGGTAGCTCGTCCCCGTCCCTATCGAGCCAGCTGTCAACTGACACTCCCGGCCGGGGGCTAAATGCGAGCGCGCGAAGTGGTTCGAACACTGCGTTGTCAGAACAGGGAAGACCAGTGCAGACCAGCGCTCTAACCAACTGAGCTACCGGGACGGTAATCAGATGACGATAATCAGACGATAATACAACGATAATCAGACGATAATCAGGTGATAATCAGACGATCATCAAGTGATAATCAGACGATAATCCGGTGATAATCAGACGAGCTCGGGGTGCGGCCAGCGACAGCGCCCCACCCGCTATTGCCGCTCTCCTTCACATCAGTCGCCACCCGCCTGACTGACAGTGCCTGGACGTCCCCTGCCGTCTGTAGGACACACATGCCCGGTCAGTTCTTACTCCAAGGGTCCTACAGGCTCGAGCCCTGTCTGCTCTGAAGGCCAAGAGTCGCCGCTCCATTCTACTGCCACCAGCAGCCTGCCGTTTACTCTAACTTCGACGACCCCCCATCCATTATCCAGACTTATCCGTCCACACCTAACCATCACCACCGCCTGATCCTCCGACCTTAACAGCCTCCACTACCCCTGATACTTCGGCAGGTTTATCGCTTCGCATACTGTCATAACCGCCACCTCTTCCTTTGCCGGCTTCAGCCGACTCTGCCTGAGAGTTCGGTTGACCACCATCTACTAGTAGCTGCCACAGACATCCACACCTCGATACCCAGCCACGCCTCCAGTGGCTGTGGGCCCGCCATATAGGTCAGATAGACCTACAGTCGTGGACGCCGGAGCTTGTGGCCGCGGCGGACACCCCTCCGTGCGACTAGGACCGACCCTCCACCGGCCCTAAAGCCCTAATAACTAACTAACTAACTGACCCTCCACCGGCGACTACAGCAGAAATGCGCCTCACCACGCGGACCGACCCGGTGCCACCCGGGCCTACGGAAGACACCCGCACACGTGATTCGGACTATTCAGACTATTCGGGCTATTCAGACTATTCGGACTCCCAGTCAGCGTCCGCTCCATTGTCATCCTGCACGCCGACCAGTTGCTCCGCCCGCGTGTGACGTCATCCGATGACGTCTCGTCGCCGGCTGGCTGGCGGCCCGCTGCCCGGAGGTCGCGTGCGCCGGAAATTCCTCGTCGTCGCCGACCGTCGACTGCCACCTGTCTGGCTCCTGGCGGGACGACGTTCCCCGCTGCATGGGCCGGTCACGGCACGTGAGATACTGCCGCCGCCCCCAGCCTAACCACGGCTGGTGACGTCAGCACAGTGCAACCGAGCTATTTCTAACTGGTGATGATGCCTCGAAGTTGTCGCTGCCTTCTTTCGGCAGCATCTGACAATCGACGAAGACGCCAGTTGTGAGTGGATGCTTCCATCTGCGTCCACAGCGAGGGAGGACCGTGGGCGGCTCTGGGACCTGCTCGGCTGCTCCGTTATCTGCGGCGAATGGCAGCAGGAGGGTCAAAAGTGCGAGCGGCGACTAAAATTTGAACGCGTTACCTCATGGTAGCCAAACAGCTGTACTGAATGCCGAGTTGTCTCCATCTTCTTTACCTCGTAGCCGATGCGAATGTCTCCATCTCTCCACATCGTGACCAGTGCGAACATCGCTCTGTTCACGTCGTAACCAGTATGAATATCATCCTCCTCGCATCGTAGTCAGCCAGTACGAATATCATCCTCCTCGCGTCGTAGTCAGCCAGTACGAATATCATCCTCCTCGCGTCGTAGTCAGCCAGTACGAATATCGTCCTCCTCGCATTGTAGTCAGCCAGTACGAATATCGTCCCCTTCGCATCGTAACCAGTGTGAATACCAATTATCTTTACCCGGTAGCCAACGTGAATATCCCCACTCCTCGCATTGTAGCCGATGTTACGATTATCCGCATTTTTCACATAGGAACCAGCGGAAAGTCTGTGCGATTATGTCAAGTGTGATGCCGTCAAGTGTGATGACGTCAAGAGCGATGACGAAAGTCTCCCAATGGCGACGGACGGCGCAACATGAACCATCGTCAAGTGTTAGGCGATAGCTGATGACAATGTTTACGTCAAGAGTGCCACCTAGCCCGGTGACCTGTCGCCCAGTGTGTTGAACAGTGTAAGACGCCCCCAGGGACGATGGTTAGCGATGACTGGAGGTGAATTACAGGGCTCCCGTGCTGCAGGACAGGGATCCCTCATTATGCGCCTGTTAGCGGAGGACGGTGTTTGGCGCGGTGGCGACTGCTTTAGGTGGTGCGGTATGTGGTGTGTTGCTGGCGCGGTCGTGGCTACCATAGATGGTGCGATAGGTGGCGTGGTCGTGGCTAACATAGGTGGTGCGATAGGTGGCGTGGTCGTGGCTACCATAGGTGGTGTAATAGGTGGCGTGGTCGTGGCTACCATAGATGGTGCGATAGGTGGCGTGGTCGTGGGTACTATATGTGGTGCAATAGGTGGCGTGATCGTGGGTACTATATGTGGTGCAATAGGTGGCGTGGTCGTGGCTACCATAGGTGGTGTGATAGGTGGCGTGGTTGTGGCTACTATAGGTGGTGTAATAGGTGGGCTGGCTATCAGGTTACTATAGGTGGTGCAATAGGTGACGTGGTCGTGGCTACCATAGGTGGTGCGATAGGTGGCGTGGTCGTGGCTAACATAGGTGGTGCGATAGGTGGCGTGGTCGTGGCTACTATAGGTGGTGCGATAGGTGGCGTGGTCGTGGCTACCATAGGTGGTGTAATAGGTGGCGTGGTCGTGGCTACTATATGTGGTGCAATAGGTGGCGTGATCGTGGGTACTATATGTGGTGCAATAGGTGGCGTGGTCGTGGCTACCATAGGTGGTGTGATAGGTGGCGTGGTCGTGGCTACTATAGGTGGTGTAATAGGTGGGCTGGCTATCAGGCTACTATAGGTGGTGCAATAGGTGACGTGGTCGTGTCTACTATAGGTGGTGTAATAGGTGGCGTGGTCGTGGCCACTATAGGTGGTGTAATAGGTGGCGTGGTCGTGGCTACCATGGTAGTGCGACGCCAGATATGCTGACACAAAGTAATCCGGCGCGACACAAGTCGCCACAACACTGTTACCTTGCCACAACTAAGAGCACAACTATTGCAACAACTAAGATCATGAGTAATTTGATGCAATGTTGTAAGACCCCGGTAAGAATCGAAATAAAAGAGCAGGCTTAGCGATGCACGAATAAACCAGAAATTGGAGGACAAAAACAAAAAAGTTATTGAGGTTTCAAAACTACGACGATCTGACGAAGCCATGATGTTCGGGTGCGTTATTATCGTTTGTACACGAGTGTAGACTCGTTCGGACATAGCCTCACCTCGCAATCATACATGCAGTAGTTATTCATGGTGTGTGCACCAGGGATGCGGAGCCGGGACAATTTTGGACGGCTCCGGCTCCGACTCCGGCTCCGGGGAAGTATCCCGCCTCCGGCTCCGGCTCCGGCTCCGGCTTCGGCTCCGGCTCCGTACATCCCAAACGCTTTTGACGGCTCCGGCTTCGACTCCGGCTCCGAGTAAAATGTCCCGGCGGCTCCGGCTCCGGCTCCGGCTCCGGGAAAAATGTTCCGGCTCCGGCGGCTCGACTCAGGCTCTGGCTCCGGCTCCGCATCTCTGGTGTGCATATATGATCACAATGCGAGTACAGCACAGCATGGCTGATTTCTTCTACGAATGAGATGAGGTAATAACGAGAGGGCCTATCTATAATTATTAAGTGTATTGAGGGATTCACATCCAACTTATTCCCAAGATTCATCTTAAAGCTGTCCCCACATTGGCTGCAATAAGCGGAAGCTGGGGCAGCATGGGCTTGCATGTTAGCCGTGAATAACTCTCAGTCCAGTTAACTCAGCCCAGATAGATGATATAAGTATCGTCTGTTTTACTGGCCCGGTGCCATTTTACCCAGTTTATCAGTGACAGGCGGGACATTTTTTACCAGTCCATGGCAATACACAAAGTCGATGGCAATAGACAGCGGGCTGACGAGTCGGTGGCAATATACAGCGGGCTGACGAGTCGGTGGCAATAGACGGCGGGCTGACGAGTCGGTGGCAATAGACGGCGGGCTGACGAGTCGGTGGCAATAGACAGCGGGCTGACGAGTCGGTGGCAATATACAGCGGGCTGACGAGTCGGTGGCAATAGACGGCGGGCTGACGAGTCGGTGGCAATAGACGGCGGGCTGACGAGTCGGTGGCAATAGACGGCGGGCTGACGAGTCGGTGGCAATATACAGCGGGCTGACGAGTCGGTGGCAATAGACGGCGGGCTGACGAGTCGGTGGCAATAGACAGCGGGCTGACGAGTCGGTGGCAATAGACGGCCGGTTTGTATCTGTCGCCAGTCGGTTCACCTTGAGCTCGGCGGTGAGAGAACTGCCCGGTGCTGCTGGTCGTGGCGGTGAGAGAGCGGCCCGGTGATGCTGGTCGTGGCGGTGAGAACGACCTGATGATGCCGGTCGCACCGTACCGTGTTGGTCGGCGGCGGCATCTCTCAGACGGCCGCTGCAGCTCTCTGTTTACATATGCTGGTGCCGAGCTGTCGCGTGCAGAGGGGCGCCGGGAGCGTGTGGGGTTGCCTGGAGCGGGGGAGGGGTGACGGGAGCGGGGGGAGGGGTGACGGGAGCGGGGGGAAGGGTGACGGGAGCGGGGGGGGCGACGTGAGGGGCAGCGGTCTTCAGTCACACCACTGATAAGTAGCGGCTTTCGATAACAAGCAACCGCAGCATCGAACAGTGCGAGGGCAAATGTTAGCCAGGCGTCTCTACGATGGTGGTGACAACCACCACAATGGGCGCTAAGCGACCACACTTGGTCGACGCGCCCTAAAATCCAAATAACCAACCGACAACCGGGACAGCAACCAACCGACAACCGGGACAGCAACCAGCCGACAGCCACAATGTGCCGAACAGTGCGTGGGCACATCTGGCCAGGCATCTGCAGTGGTGACCATAACCACGACAGCAACACCTGCACGTCGAGGACACCAGCCGCATAGGAGGCGGCTGGTGTCGGACGTACAGGAGGCTGGCCCGACGCCACCCGTCGGCCTTCTGCCGTGCGTCGCTCCTGACGTCAGCACCGGTGCCCGCGAGGTGTCCCGCCGGGCCGCCGACGGCTCGATCGTGGACGCGGAGTCGGCCAAAGTTGCATCACCACTGTGTGACCCGGGGGCCCGGCTGTGGGATGAACACGTCCACCGAATGGGCCGACGCTGATTGGCGAGGTGTCGGCGCCAGCGCGCGCTCGGGACGCAGGGTCGGCCCTGACTCGTCCGTCGGCGGCGGCCGAGTTAACTGCGTGTCCGTCGGCCGGGACTCGTCCGTCGGCGGGGGCCGAGTTAACTGCGTGGCCGTCGGCTGGTTGGCGGAGTTGGCGCTGTGACGGCTGTCAGTCACACGCGGCGTTGATTCACCATACGATGGTCGGCACCTAGGTGGGTGCCGACCACCGTATGGTGGTCTCTGTGCGTACTCTGACCGGCACCTGGAGTTGGCAGGTGGCGACCACCGCGCGGGCCAGCTCCCAATGGTGTCAGTCAGGTGGTGCGGCACCACCACGGGCCAGCTCCCAATGGTGTCAGTCAGGTGGTGCGGCACCACCAAGAGCCGGCTCCCAATGGTGTTTGTCAGGTGGTGCGGCACCACCGCGGGCCAGCTCCCAATGGTGTTTGTCAGGTGGTGCGGCACCACCACTGGCCAGCTCCCAATGGTGTCAGTCAGGTGGTGCGGCACCACCAAGAGCCGGCTCCCAATGGTGTTTGTCAGGTGGTGCGGCACCACCAAGAGTCGGCTCCCAATGGTGTTTGTCAGGTGTTGCGGCACCACCACTGGCCAGCTCCCAATGGTGTCAGTCAGGTGGTGCGGCACCACCAGGGCCACAATGGTGTCAGTCAGGTGGTGCGGCACCACCAAGAGCCGGCTCCCAATGGTGTTTGTCAGGTGGTGCGGCACCACCGCGGGCCAGCTCCCAATGGTGTTTGTCAGGTGGTGCGGCACCACCACTGGCCAGCTCCCAATGGTGTCAGTCAGGTGGTGCGGCACCACCAAGAGCCGGCTCCCAATGGTGTTTGTCAGGTGGTGCGGCACCACCAAGAGTCGGCTCCCAATGGTGTTTGTCAGGTGTTGCGGCACCACCACTGGCCAGCTCCCAATGGTGTCAGTCAGGTGGTGCGGCACCACCAAGAGCCGGCTCCCAATGGTGTTTGTCAGGTGGTGCGGCGCCATCAAGAGTCGGCTTCCAATGGTGTTTGTCAGGTGGTGCGGCACCACCACGGGCCAGCTCCCAATGGTGTCAGTCAGGTGGTGCGGCACCACCAAGAGCCGGCTCCCAATGGTGTTTGTCAGGTGGTGCGGCACCACCAAGAGTCGGCTCCCAATGGTGTTTGTCAGGTGTTGCGGCGCCATCAAGAGTCGGCTCCCAATGGTGTTTGTCAGGTGGTGCGGCACCACCACGGGCCAGCTCCCAATGGTGTCAGTCAGGTGGTGCGGCACCACCAAGAGCCGGCTCCCAATGGTGTTTGTCAGGTGGTGCGGCGCCATCAAGAGTCGGCTCCCAATGGTGTTTGTCAGGTGGTGCGGCACCACCACGGGCCAGCTCCCAATGGTGTTTGTCAGGTGGTGCGGCACCACCAAGAGTCGGCTCCCAATGGTGTTTGTCAGGTGTTGCGGCACCACCGCGGGCCAGCTCCCAATGGTGTTTGTCAGGTGGTGCGGCACTACCGCGCGGGCCGGCTCCCAATTCATGCGGCTTCACCAACACGCGAGAGCGACCGCAACTGCGGCGATTGCAAATCAGCATTGAACAATACAGCTGAGGGACATCGAAGAGATGAGCGCGGTCACTGCCGGTTGGTGCATTGTCGTTGTGCATACCAGTCCTGCGCCACACACATGTAATGGATCTGCGGAAGTACGTAACGTATACAGTGCATGGTCAGTGCGTAAATGGAACCATCAAGCTGGCTGCACTCAAAACAAACTTCCCTGCACATCTCCGGAGGCTACTGGGGGGTGGTGGCTGACTCATTCATATATACTTCAGTACATTATTTATTGACTGTCTGACTATGCTACCAGTCAGTTGTAGGAGAAAGGGTCAGTCGAAGGGGAAAGGGTCAGTCGTAGTGGGAGAGACCAGTGAGGTGGACCGGGAAAGTCGTAGGTAAAAGTAAATCGTAGTGGAAATGGTCCGCCGCAGGGTACAGGACAAGTCGCACAGGAAAGGTCAGTCGTATACGAAAGGGCCAGGCGTATCGGAAAGGGTCAATCGTAAGGGAAATGACCAGTCGTATGTGTGGGGGTCAGTCGTACGGAAGGCCCAGAAGTAAGGACATGTGGAGAGATGCCTGGACGTTAAGCGGATGTGGTAGTTAAGCATGGATAGATGTAGCAATTGGTAGCAATATAAATGTAGAAGCTGCCCACTCTCACCGTGGGACCCTTCACATTGGTGAGCTGCCCACTCTCACCGTGGGACCCTTCACATTGGTGAGCTGCCCACTCTCACCGTGGGACCCTTCACATTGGTGAGCTGCCCACTCTCACCGTGGGACCCTTCACATTGGTGAACTGCCCACTCTCACCGTGGGACCCTTCACATTGGTGAGCTGCCACTCTCACCGTGGGACCCTTCACATTGGTGAGCTGCCCACTCTCACCGTGGGACCCTTCACATTGGTGAGCTGCGCACTCTCACCGTGGGACCCTTCACATTGGTGAGCTTCCCACTCTCACCGTGGGACCCTTCACATTGGTGAGCTGCGCACTCTCACCGTGGGACCCTTCACATTGGTGAGCTTCCCACTCTCACCGTGGGACCCTTCACATTGGTGAGCTGCGCACGCTTAACTCAGGGGAAGTCAGGACTTCCTCCGGAGTGTTGGTGTACGAAGTTGGGAAATTCGTGAAAGAAACACGGGTCACCTTGTTATTTTCCACCGCAGAGTGCATAAGTGCTAAAATCATGCAATTTTCAGCATAAATGGAACGCACGCACGCATGTGTCTCAGGGATGACATGTCAGGTGGTTTTCTTCAGGTAAACATCCAGCTTTCCTTCAATGACTTTTAAGGGATGTCCTGATTTTTTGCATGCGTTGTCGAATGTGTTTGGATGAGCAGACAGAATCAATTAATATTTCCAGTTGAACTATTATATTTCAACCAAGTAACAGCTGATGGCAAGTTGTATTTTTGCTGCATACTTAGCTATTAAGTTGTTCCAACTAACCATTGGTCTTTTTGCGTCCTCCTTCTGTATCTTCCATCTCATTTCTCAAATCCCTTTCAAGTTTTTGGTCACTTTCTTTTGCCGATGTATTGATATTCTCTATGTTACTTCAATTTGAGGTCCCACAGTTGAGTAGATAGGATCACTTACAACAGCAAGTTGAAATGGTAATGTGCAAAGTTCACGTTTTCAACACTTCACCGAAATAGCCAGACCAAGTACAGCCAAAAACAGCATGAAATTCCTAATAATTGTGCGTCACTTTCGCCTCGCCTCCGGGACGTCCGTCTTGTACAACTCAGAGCCGAGTGCACTTCGAACTATGTACCCATTTGCGCCGGGTATCTGCGGCTTCGGTGACCTCTGAGCCGACATATCTCAGGTGGATGTGCCCATTATATATACAGTGGGAAGTGCTCGGCTGTGTGTGTAGGCAGTCAGCATCACAGTTTGTTTATTTTCGTATGCGTGTGGTGAATCACCCGGATAATTCCAGCGGGAGTTGTCAACAGAGCCAACCGCCACGCCGGTGTCTGTTTATGATTGTTTTGCACTCGAAAATATTAGTCGAGAGCTACGAAAACTCTGAGCTGGCAAGCTCTGATGTCGACGTCGCTCTTAGAGCCAAGCTAATCGATATTGACGTTCAGATCGTTGACCCACACGTTGACGAACGACAAGCGCGGTTGAAGTTGGCCTATTTGGCATGCAGGCGCACGTGCCGATGATATCGACACCTCTTCAGCATGCAAGGTGGAGCCCAACAGCCGCCTGTGCTGAGATGTTTATAAGGCCGCCGTGACGTGGGCTGCCATTCTGCATCTGATGTGACTGAGCAGACGATAGTCGTCGCCGTGTTCCATATGTAGCGACGTATTAAACGAGAACAGTGCAGCTGAATACCGCCATTAGTGCAACTGAACACTCTTACACCCGCTCGTCGCCGGCGTTCGCTCGTGCGGCCGCCCGCCGCTCTCTGCCCAGCGCCCCCAACACTCTGTCTTCGGCTCCCTCTGCTCTCTACTTTGTGCCGGCACGGTGGCATGTGAGGTCCAACAGGGTGCCGGTGTAAAATTAGCGATCACGTGCGGGCGCATAATTAGCGCGGGTATTGGCGGCACCCGGGTAATTTCTGGACTAAAGTTCCCGCAGCGCCGTTGCCTGGTACGTGCCCGGCGCCTCAGTCTTGCCCTGGTGTGAAGACAGCTCGAAGCTGGCTCATCGCAGGATTGTATAAGATTGAATAGGATTCATAGGTTTTTAATAGGATGGGAAAAGGGCCCATCCTCTAGCTTTGATGCGTAGAACATTTCCTCCGGATGCAAATGAAATGTTCCTGCTTGGCAATAAACTAGCCCAAATGTATTGTTCATTTGTGTAAGCTACTAAGTCCTTCGGCTACCATTCCCCATTCTAGTCTCTTCCTATCCAGCCACTTTCAATTGCGTTAGAAATGCGTAATAACGCATACGTGTGACTTACAGCAATCAGAAATTGGACTGCATCACTTTCCCCCTTAATTTATCTTGTACTCTAATGTGTGTATTGCACATGGTGTCTAAATTTCAATCCAATGTTAGGTTTTGTGAGATGTGGAATATGACACATAAACAGAGAGTTGACTTTCATCATAAATTATCTCCGCTGATAGTATTTTTTCTCAAATTCTACTCCATCTAGTTTCATCAAGTCGATCTAAAATATGATACGTAGATGCGGCGAAAAAGGGGCGCATAGCAAGGCACTAAATGTCGAAACTTCTGAAAGACACGACAAACAAAAATTACCATTCCCTAATCTCCTGAGTAGTCTAACGGCTTTGCGCTGCACTTTTCCTAGCATACCTACATCTCTTTCTAAGTGAAGGCTTCCATGCCTATACAGAATATGTCAAGTAGGGTGGCACATCAGCTAAGTGTAGTTTGTGTCATGATTTGCGTGCTCTAATACATGACACTCCCGTGAATGATTCCGAGCATTTTCCCGTTTCTAGCACATTGCCCTGGTCCTAATTGAGATAAATGACACTCTTGTGAATGATTCTGAGCATTGCTATGTTTCTAGCACATTGACCTGGTCCTAGCTGAGATCTGAGATATATTGTATTGGCTTTCTGTTTTAAGGTCACTTGGAACTAGCACACCTATGTCCCTTTCCTATGCATGAAGCTCCCTACCTGCCATCGCATATCCTGCCATCGCATAAGTACCTTTAGATACTCCCACCAGCTTACATCATCAGCAAATTTGAACACCACATTCCATAGTCCTTCCTCAATGACGTTCACAAAGATGATAAAGAGAATTGGACATTGGACAAAGCCTTGTAGCACTCCACTCATGATATTCGTTCATTCAGACTTACATCCATTTCAAACTACCCTTTGTTCTTTCACCCTTAGCCATCCAGCCTATGACTTTTCCGTTAACCCTATGCTGCTCTGATTGATCAAGGAGATGTGCGTGTAGAACTTAATCTGAAGATTTGCTAAAGGCTAAGTACGTAATTCCTACTTTGTCCTGTTTGGATCGTCTACGTTAAAAGTTACATACTCCATGAAATCCAGTCCGTTATATAAGCAAGATATCCCAGCAGATCAAAAACCATGTTGAGTATCCTTTAAAAGATTGTGCCTATCTAGATGCGTTGGAACATTCTCTTTGACCAATTTTCAAAGTGCTGACTCTCCCCCCCCCCGGTCGTGTTTCTGGCGGTGGGTCGGCACCCAGCCGGCTCCGCCTGCTAACCCCCCCCCCTCCGATGACCTAATTGTGTACGTTTGCTGGCCGGCGGGCTTTGATTGGTGGAGCGTGCTGGTCGAGTGGTTAGCTGGGGGTGTTTGTTGATGTACCTCACTGGCAGATGGCGCGCCAGAAGCTTGGATCCGATGCTGAGCGCACTGAATGGATAACGAACGAGTCGGAATGGATAATGAACGAGTCGGAATGGATAACGAACGAGTCGGAATGGATAACGAACGAGTCGGAATGGATAACAAACTAATCAGTCGGAATGGATAGCGAACGAGTCATAATTAATAAGGAACGAGCCAGAATGGATAGCAAACGAGTCGGAATGGATAACAAATGAGTCGGAATGAATAACGAACGCGTCTGAATGGACAACGAATGAGTCGGAACGGATAACGAACGAGCCGGAATGGATAACGAACGAGTCGGAATGGATAACGAACGAGTCGGAATGGACAACGAACGAAGCATTCGGAATGGATAAAGAACAAGTCGGAACTGATAACAAATTAGTCGGAATTGATAACGAACGTGTCGGAACGGATAGCGAACGAGTCGGAATGGATAACGGACGAGTCGGAACTGATAACAAACTAGTCGGAATTGATCACGAACGTGTCGGAACGGATAACAAATGAGTCGGAAATGATAACGAACGTGTCGGAACGGATAACAAATGAGTCGGAATTGATAACGAACGTGTCGGTATGGTGGACGGCGGCGGTTGAGAAGGTGCAGGCGATGAAGGTGCTGTTGCCTTTCGATGGGATTCCCCGGTGCGGTTCGCTCTCACTTCATAGTTGCGCTTCTTCTTTAGGCCCGTCAGTGTGCAATTGCTGTGCGCACGCTAATCAGGCGAATAAGAATGTGCACATCATTCACACGAAGTGTATCCCAATAGTGAGCATTGCATGCATAGTGTCGTAGACAACGGACCAGCTCTATGGTTCAGAAGCGCGAGTTCTGCGACTTCCGGTGTAATTGCCCGGTTCCGGGAAGCGACTCGGGCTCGGGGTAGACCGAGCTGCCATCTCCAGCCACGGTGGATATGGCGGCAGAATTTGAGGAGTTTCCGACAGCCCTGAGGCTCGACTGACTCTGACATCGACTGGCTCTCGGCCCGTGCACGTAGCGTTTGCTCGGACAGCCCCGGCCGACTGGAGCCAGCTCGGCGTGGATCCACTGGCGATACCACACGCACACGACCATGCTGTAGGTGCGCCTGTGTGCAGATCAGTTCGTCCACGCTGTGCTCCTGTATACGCCGAACACGAAAAGTCATTGTGTAAGTTGCAGCTGCGAAATATGTGCCAGCATTTTTTTTGCATGACTTGACATTCACGGAGAGCGCAGAATAGGGTTTAAGCACGGGTGATGATATCGGATTTTATTTTTCGTACAACACAAAGGCAAGGGAGTGACCAAATGGATGGATGGAAACAATCCATAGGGTCCTGCGTTAAAAGTTGAAATTATGGGGCGGGCAAAGCCAACATTTAGGAGGCCCTTGGCCCCTGGAAAGTATACAGAACAACACCCCGGGTTGAAGTGCTGCTAAGACGTTCCTCAAAGTGCCGACACCAAACCGAGGCGATGCCGTTTCCCACCAGAGGTCAGTTCCACAGATCACGGTGGACGGCCGATTGCCTTATTATGGCCTGCACTCTGACCTTTCCCTTAGCAAAATTGTATGTGCACTTTTGCACGATGGTCTGCACGAAGGGTCCTTTTCATGCACTGAAGGTGTCCTTTTCCGCGATTCGCGATGCCCATTTGTCGAAGTGCTGTCCAGTAATAATGTAAGAATACACCGCTATTCTCTAACTGGCTTTCAGAGGTGCACGTAAGCCGAATCCCACGCACATCGGAAAGAGAACAACATCCGGAAACTCTGGCAATTATGGCTTGCGTTCGACGGCTAACACGGTGAACAATCGGGAGATGATATCAATGTTCATGCGCTGCAAAGCTACATAACAATTTCAACTGCTTCAGGAAGTTTCCTGGCTCGATTGCTTCCATAATACGATGTATCTCAATAACTTGGCAATCTTCTACCTTTTTGTATGGTGCTGGAGACATCCTAATATGAAGCCCACTGTTGCAATCTGTATCTTATGTTCGTTAACAATGTCACTTTCTCTCTTTTCCGGCGGGCTCCATGTCCCGTGTGTTCGGTAGCCTGTTTATCAGTTCTGTGTTCCCAGGTTGACCCGGACTCACCCGTTGTGGTGCGTTTCAGGCTCCGCAGACGGAGGTGGGGGACGTGAATCACAGGATCACAGGTCAGGATCACACCGTCATCCAGGATCACATGGCCGTCCACGATCATAGAGCCGTGCACAACGCCACAGATGAACGGCCCACGGTCATATCGCCTGACGACCAGCAGAGCCCTGGACAGTTCTCCCGCCCTGTCGAGGGGTGCCATAACAGGTCAGTGGTGTAAACCCTGGACAGGTCGCCCGCCCTTCGAGGGCCACCATAACAGGTCAGTAATGCAACTGGGACGTGACTGGGGTGAAGGGACGAGATGCAGAAGTCATGCGATGCGATGTTTGCCAGCGTTGCAAGAATGTTGTATGCAGTTGCCTATTGCCATACTTTCCGCTGGTTTTCTATTCGATTCTCTTCGTGATACATAATCATCTGAACTTGGTTTGTTCTGACTGTATCTGACTTGTTTTGAGTGCGTCGGACCTTTTCTGACTATATCTGACTTATTACGACTGTATCTGACTTGTTCTGACCGTATCTGACCTTTTCTGACTGTATCGGATTTGTTATGTTCTGACTGCATCTGGCTTGTTCTGAGCTTGGGAATGTCTATGGATTCTCGGATGAATCATTGTAAATGATCGAACAATATGCATAAAAAGTTACCACGACTTTCACAACGACTACAACAAAGGCTGTTGCGACATCAACAGCGATGAAACAGAAAACAAAACAGCTGAGAATCAACAACAACATCAATCATAGCATAAATAACAATACACACAAGATTCACGGCGGCAAGGACAGCCGCAACAGTAAAAACAATTAAGCAGCACTAACAGCAAACAAAACAAAAACGTCAGCACCGACAGAAGCATCACCCGCTCTGATCTTCGTGATCGCTGTGACCCCTGTGACCAGGCGCGCACCCAGGATTTTTCCATGGGGGGGGGGGGGCGGACCGAAAAGGGCACTTGGCTGGCTCCAAAAGGGCACCTGACAAGCTCCAAAAGGGCACTTTGCGGCCCGGGGCACACTGGAAGGTTTGTTGACCGGGGAGAGGTTGGCGTGCAAAAAATTGGCCAAAAGGGCAGTTTTGGGCCCAACGGGCACCTTTGGCACAGGCGGGGCACATAAGGCAGGTGATTTTTGGGCTAAATTTGGGGCATTCCGGCCAAGAGGGCACTTTTCGGTCAAAAGGGCACTTTGGTCTCATGGGGGGGGGGGCTGTCCCCCTGGGCCCCTCCCCTCCGGTGCGCCTATGCCTGTGACCCCTGTGGATACCCTGACCTCTGCGACTGTCGAGTCGTCTGGACTGTGTTCGCCAATGGGCTGCGCTGCCGTTGTAATGGAAATGTGCTGCGATGATAAGATGGTATGAGTTTTCGGCACAGTGCCCATTGTAACGCTGTGTATGAAGGGCTATAATGAACGTGAAACATACTGTCGCTGTCCTCAGACTAACCGCGGAGCATTCATACGCCTCGCACAGCCGAACAATTCACAATGGGCGGGATTTATTCTCGACGCGATGATTGGTGTGGCCATGACACCCCGTCAAGTCCCGACCAATCTGTCAACACCACATCCACCGTCCATATACCAGACTGCTCTGGACGCCATTGAAATGATGCTGGCGTCAGCAGTGGTGGTGCTCACGGACCTTGCCGTTGTAGCCAGTGAAGGTTGCTGACTGGGCATTTGTAGCAACAATTGGGAGGGGAAAAAGTTCAGTTTGACATTGAGGTCCGCAGAAAGGTGGTGAGTCGCACAGAACTCCCCTCCACTCTCTTACACCTCGGACTGGATACGTACACTTCGTACCTGGACACGTACACTTCGTATACTTCGTACACTTCGTACACCTCGGACTGGAGACGCGTCACTGAACCCTTCCAGTGAGATTGAGAGGACTGCAGTGGATCATGGTAGACGGTGAGAACGGTTTCCGAGTCGAGTCCAGCGCTCATCTATGACAGTCTCACCCTGACCGACATCCTAGAGGGTGAGTCGGGGTGTGGTAAGTCTATACGACACAGACTTCCTTTCGAGGTACATCAGCCTCGAAACATTTTTTTTTTCAGCGATATCGGGGCTGTGGGCAGGTGAACTCCACAGCTGCAATATCTGTCGACTTTGGAAGAGAAAACGCGTGGCCCGATTGTTCGGCTCTGAACATCCCGAACTGTTCGAAGCACGGGCGTGGCTATGCCATTCGCACATAATCACCTTTCATAGCTAGGTGCGCCCACTCCACTCTGTGAAGAGCGACCTAGACACTATGTTCGTGGGTAGCAGACAATGCCAAAGGCAGTGCACTAGTCCACGTTGTATACGTCCAACGGCACCGTAGCGCACGAACAGTGACCTGAGTATCACAACACAAGATTGCACGATCGTCGACAAGGTCGGCGTTGCAAGTGGCGACCTGCCATGCAGTGAAGGTGCAACGACGAAGATGCCGGATTCGATGCGTGCAAGGCAATTCAGGATGCGAGGAAATTGATGTTCCTAACAGAGTTGGTGCCGTTTTGGCGTCAATGCCTACAACTCTACATTCTCTACTTGTGAATATCGGGATACCGGCATCTGCAAGTGGCAATATGACTCCATGTTTATCTGCGCTGCCATTGCGTTTGTACTTTGCACTGGTGGGGAGTGGTCGACAGGTAGGTTCGCTTCCCCAGGCCGCACCAGCTGGCGTTGCCCTGCCACGCCCAGGTGACACCTTAGTGGCCGCCGCGGCGCGTTTGTCACCAGCGGCGACAGGCGACTGCGCCCGTCTGACGTGGCAGAGATCAGCTGTCCGCGGTGCGGGTTGATGTTCCGGCAGTGCCACGCCATGATGATGTCACAGCCGCCACTGACATACTAAGCACGTTGTCATAAACGTCAATGCCGAACGTTCAAATGGCACTCGACTCCCTGTAGTAAAATTATAACTAAGAGTAGCAGTCAAATACGAAGATATTGACCAGCAATTGAGAAATGAACGGGCCCTTCTCCGAACCAGGCAGGCGTCCCTTTGGGCAAGGCAGGCAACTCTGTAGAAAGAGAGGCGCGCCCCTGTAGACAGGCGATCCTCTGGAAAGGAGAGACGCCTCTCTTGACCACGCAGCGGTCCGTCTGAACAGACTAGCCCCTCTGAGCAAGAGAAACGCCCCGCCGGACAAGGGAAGCACTCCTCTGGACAAGAAAGCGTCGCCCTGGAATAGGCAGTCATGTGTACAAGTCAGGAGCCATTCCAGACACAACAGGCCCCACTCTGCAATAAGTAGGCACTCTTATGGACAATACAGGTGTCTCTTTGACGCGGCAGGCACATATCTGAACAAGGCAGGCACCTCTCGGAGAAACTATCCTCCCAAAAGGTAGGCGCCCATTTGAGTAATACAGGCGCTCCCATAGACTACTCAGTAGGCTGCTCTTCTGGACAACATGGTAACTTATCCAGCCTCTATACAAGACAGGCTCCCATCTGAGCAACACAGGCGCCCTATAGACTAGTCAGTAGTCTGCCCCTCTGGACAATACAGTCACTTATCCAGCCTCTGTACAAGACAGGCTCCCATGTGGGTAAGGCGGACACTCCTATAGACTAGTCAGTAGGCTGCCCCTCTGGACAATACAGTCACTTATCCAGCCTCTATACAAGACAGGCTCCAATGTGGGTAAGGCAGACGCTCCCATAGACTAGTCGATAGGCTTCCCCTCTGGACAGCATGGTCACCTATCTAGCCTTTGGGCATAACGGGCTCCCATCTGGGTAAGACAGATAGACCTCTTGACAGGCAGGCGACAGAATTTGAACCAACATGGCCTTACACCTGGAAATTTATCGATGTCCTGAAACAAGTTATGAATGGTGTATATTGTCCTTGCATGCGGCATAAAAAATATGTCCTACCTCGTGTAAATCTTACGCGATCCCACCGGTTTCTCAATGATATATATTTCATTTCACGTGAAGCAAGTAACGTTCTTTTATATTGTACGCACAACAGGCTAACAAGCCGCATCATGCATTTGTGCATGGTATCGCTGTGATAACAACGGATATGACGGGCGCGGTGAACATGACGAATATGATGGACATGACAGGCGGACGCCGCCACGGAGTAAGATTCCGACCGGTGGTGGAGATCCGGCTGTTGCGTGATGGCATTGCGCTTGTCACGCACACGAGCCGTCCTCGTAATCAAGACGCGTGCGATCAAAGGCAATTCCGAGATTCAACACGAGGAACAAATTCGCCTTGATCTCGGGCACTCCTTGTACACTGCGCGGCTGTGATCTACTTCAGGCGCGTGCGGAGTTTCCAGCTCAGTTGCTCGCACAGCGTTCTGCCAAACAGCCTGCTCGCAACGGTGATGTCAAGCTTCAGCTCGAGCGATCCGATGGACAGACGACGCGGGTGTTCCCGACCAGCGGCACTATCTCTCGTCGTTGCCGCCCACCGGCAACGTCGTCGTCGACACTGAGCTGCCGCCGACCGCATCTGGTCCGGATGCAGAGCGACGGAGTTCGCTCCGGGCCGGAAACTCGGCACCTGTCGGACGCCACCTACCGAGCTGTAACACGAGAACAACGTCTGAACTTGTGCCGGGATGGGCGAGCATTTCTGCAGCGCCTGTCCGGTGGCGGCAGCCCGGGGCAGTCCTGCACCGGCTGCCCGGTGGCGACTGCCCGGGGTAGTCCTGCAGCGCCTGCCCGGTGGCGGCTGCCCGGGGTAGTCCTGCAGCGCCTGGCCAGTGGCGGCAGCCCTGGGCAATCCTGCACCGGCTGCCCGGTGGCGGCTGCCCGGGGCGCGTGCAGTTCCACCCGGCTTGCGGCGGTAATCACCGTCAAGGTCAGCTCGGTGCCGCCGAGCTGCCGCGACTGGAGCGCGCCCAACCTGACCTGGCTGGGGGCCAGGCGCCGGCGCAGAGACCGGCACGGTAGCGGCGGCTGGGCGCCGCGTGAGGGGACCGAGTGGAAGGTCGGCGGAGGCGAAGGGTGGCAGGCGGGAAGGTCGGCGGAGGCGAAGGGTGGCAGGCGGGAAGTGTTGCAGGGCTGAGGAGCATCGGTGAAGACGGCGGCAGGATCGGCGGAGAGGAACTGACAGGGATCGTCAGAGGATGGACTGGAGTGGGAGGACTGTGAAATACCGCACGTCAATACAGTGCTTACTGTCACCGAACTGAAACTCGTACTATGGCACTGACTTCGTACACCAGTGATCTCAACATTCAAGTGTCCGCAATAGTCTACAACGATGTTCATGATACATGTCACACACGACGCGTTCATCGTCATTGGTGTTGGGAGAGATAGATACATAAAACGTGTTTGCATTGAACAAAGCGCCAATTGGGCTTCCGGGAAATCGTATGCATATACATTTCAATATTTCTCACTTGACACACGCGAGTTCGTGTAGGTCATAACAGATCGATACCGCTTTGAGCCTCTTCTCTTGCAGCCACGTTCAAGCTAGACCCAAAGCGTGTCGAGAGTTTCCCAGTCATCACGTGTCGGCCTGGCGTTAATTTAATATGAACCTCGTTCATCAATCAAGTTCTGACGATCAACTTCTGCGATTCTGGAGCCTGCTTCTCTCTTGATTTGGCTTACCACCTCTCAGTGATTTAATAACTGGTGTTAGGGATGAGATCGGGGTGTGAGTGAGGAATGGTGGGATTTAGGAAATACAGTGGGGTTACGGATTTGTAAAAGTGTCTCCTTAAAATCTTCATTTTGTGTATCTGTTTCGTGTTTTTCGTTGTTTTCTGTTAGTGTTGTTTGAGCCATGGTTTCTTCTGTTTTGTCGTCTCTTTTTTTCAGAAATGGTACTACAAAAGATCCTTTGTAAGGTCTACTTGATGATCTTTGTTTTCGTTTTGTTCTTCCTGTTTTGTAGTTATTTATCTGTGTTTTTACCGGGTATTTAAGTCTGGGCGAAGGTCAGTAGAAGAGAAGAAGCAGTGTGAGATCTGGAGACTGCCTGGTGGTATGAGACAAATGTGAAGCGCGAACTCGCTTGATTCGTGTCCGCTGCCCTGTTCCATGTATTTTGCAGTAGCTTGTCCCGCTGCAGCTGAAGAACATTTTGATCCGGAGTGCGGTGGGGTGCTGGTTTCCGGTTTGCTTCCTTTGCGCATTGCTTGTGTTGAACTATTGGACAAATCCTGACGCCGCTCTTCAAATATTTCGTTCTGAGAAGACGCCATTTTGATAAGGCGACAAATGGAGGCTTTGGCTAACCTTGGCTGAGCGGTGTATTCGTTTACGCATCAAGCCATCTACAACATACGTCTAAAAAGCATAAAATGCTCGTCCAAATACGTAAGAAACACAAAACAGCTTCCACAAAACCAGTACATTGGTTGGAAACTAGCCGACTCCTGGCGTGATAATCATCTGTCATTCAGCATGATAAAGTGCGAATGCTATTTTTAGTCTATGTGAACCACTAGTGTTACTGACCCGATTCTTCCTCGCTTTTGACATGAAGCACTTGGCTTCCACACGAACCGTTTCACGACATACGCGCTCAGCACCGCGTCGCACGGATCGCGCTGGGCGAATGGCGCATTGCGCTGGGAGACTGGCTCATCGCGCTGGGCGAATGGCTCATCGCGCTGGGCGACTGGCTCATCGCGCTGGGCGACTGGCTCATCGCGCCGGGCGGCTGGCTCAGCGACGTATGACGTCGCTGAGCCAGCCGCCAGCCGCCAGCCGCCAAGCGTCATGACGTATGACGCTTGGCGGCTGGCGTGTGAATCTGCCAGCCGTGGCCACTGGTCGTTGAACCCTCTCGTCGGCGGCTGCATTGTTCAGCCTTGGCCCGCCTCCCCTCCCCCTCCCCCTCCCCCCGCCCGTCTGAGGGAGGTTGCGGCTGGTGATGATGTTGAGCGTGTCGCCACGGGTGCGTACAGTTCCCGACAGACGACTCCGCTCGGCCGTGGGTGCCACGGAGACGGCAGACGTAGCCGTGCACGCCACATGGACGTGCACGGAACAGACACGAAGCTGATCCGGTTTGGAATAGCATGTCGTGTACAGGTGTAATCCCGCTGCACGACTCTGCCGGGCTGTCCGTGCTAGCTGCGTCTCAGTGATGGCTTAGTCCTGGTTTATGAGTGCAGTCGGCAGGAAAGGAACCTTTCACACTCTCAGCTCAATAGCATTCGCAGAAGTAACGGGTACACGAGATGATCGGTTTTGGAGCCACAGCTTCAATTCCCTATGGCGACATTTCTGACAACGCTCTTAAAGTGATAAATGGGGTCCTGCAAAACATAGCAAGGCGCCGTATTTACGTCGTTAAATTATTCCAAACGTTTTTCGACCAGAATATTAATTTCCTTGACAACTGTAACATGAATTCCCTCACCCCGATACAACTGGGCAGGTATGGTATCATTACATGTCAATATTATTTCCTATCTATTACGCTTCATTTCCTCTTTCAGGCTTCAAATTTCACCCTCCATGCGAAAATTCTCCTTCCATAATAAAGAATTCCCGCTTTCATGGGTTAATGCCATATCCACGTAACTATATGTGTGTCGATGGTGCGCATTTCCTCGTGAAGCGTCTGTGATTTCTGTGATGTCTGCGATTTGTATTTGTTTCGGTGAGATCAGCAGTAGCTACAGTCTGTGATAGCATTATAAGCCGTCACTTTTTCATCCATCGCTGTGCTGTACAGCCCCGTGTCGGAGAGATCGGCAGGAGCTGCATTAGTCTGTGGTGCTAGTCTGAGCCGTCACCTTGTCATCCACCGCGGTGGTGTACAGCCCAGGTTGGCCATCATTCACCCGGCCAAGCCGCCGTTTATTATTGTTTACGTTTCGCTGGCCCGACGAGGGCGACTCGGGCGACTCGGCGCTGTCGCTGGAGTCCGCGGCGTGCCCCTCCCCGCCGCCGCCCCTCACATCTGCAGGGCTGCTCCCGCTCACCCCGGCTGCGACCGGGCGGCAGGTCACGTGACGGCTGCCGGCCGATCTCGGCGCTCCGGCGTTCCGGTCACGTGACGACGGTCGGGCGACTTCGACGTTGCGTTGGCCGGGCGTGGCGTTTGGAATCAGACGTTCCGAGTCGAACGTGTGGAATCAAACGTTTCTCGGTCGGCTCTACCCATTGAAGAAGAAAAATTAAAGAAAACTTGAAAACTGAAAATTTTGAAATCTTGAAATTCTATTGTTTGTTTTATTTTTGGGGCGCCAAAAATTGAAGCCCGGATCGATTTCGCTGTCCGTTTCTCATTTCAAACAATTTTTTTCTCTCATATGTCCCCAAAATGAACTCCTCAGAGCCAAAAACATAATGTAAGTCGTGAAAAGTCGTAACAAATCTAGCCCCCTGGTGGCGTCACTTTTGGGGGAAAATTGTTTTGGGGTGGCCCCGGACCCTACTCGTCGAGCGCTTTCCGATGACACCTCTTTCGTTTTCGTGCGATGTTTAGTTTGAATTTTAGAGAGTGGTTACTAACCACCCCTCTCCCTCTCCGAGACGGGGTGTGAGGATCTGACCGGAAAGGGTTAACATGTTATTCAAGTGTTATTTGCGTGATATTTACGTGTTTTCTTCGCGTTATTTACGTGTCATGTGTGTGTTATTTCTGTGTAATTTATGTGTTATTGATGCGTTATGTATGTATTATTTACGTTATATTTACAACGCATAGCATATACAGGATGGCTTGAGCTGGTTCTATGCACGGCCTTGTGCTATGTTCGTGCTAATGATGTGTCATTGACGTGCTATTTGAGTATTATTTATCTGATGCTTACGTTCTATTTACGAGTTATGTACGTGCTGTTGGCAATGTAGAACACATCGAGGACCCTTCGGCTTGTTTTATGTAGGACCACCTGCTATTTACGTGCTATTTACATGCTATTTACGTGTTATTTACGTGTTGTCTTCGTTGAGAGTGCAGCGCAGGCCCGAGCCGCACAGCGCTATGGTTTTGTCATGCAGAATGACCTTTCATGGACAGCAGAGTCCACCAAACTTTTATGATTTAATTAATTAGCCACTGTAATTTTCTTCGAATAGCATTACATGCATTACAAAGCATTACATGATCCGGTGGAACCTGTGCTGCCCCCCCCACTGATTAAGGCTAGTCGAGAACGGAGGTTTTGTTGCGCCTGCTATACCTGGATTGATTGCGCGGTAGATTATCATAGTCACTAGTAGATGATTGGCACTTAGATCAGAGGTGTTTTGTGTGGTTTATTAGTTTTGGATGTTTTCCTCAACCTCAAGCACCTGGTTAATTCATTGGCGATTGCTTGTCACTAGCACTATACTCTGTCCATTCTTGAATGTTTTATTGACATTACCGGTGTCTAATTATCTGCAAAATAATATAATTATACATGAGTGACTAAGGACATGGTCATCGAATTCACAGGAAGATTGGAAGTGCTGCCAGATGTAGGGATATACTGCCAAATTATGTTAGGCGGCGAAAACTGCTTACATTTTTCCCACTGGCGTAAATATACTGCAAAAATGTTTCCTCGTAACGGCAGTGCTGGAGCTGTCATTCCCTTCACGCACTCCGGATAGCAGCGCCGCCCCTTGCGGGTTTTGATAACTAGTGCTCGGCAGTATTGCCGCTAGAGCGTCTACTGGAGTCCGTGGACAACTGGAGATAGCGTGTTTAGTATTCAGGAAGGAAGGTGGGGGAAGGGCATAGTGTCAAACCAAAACAAAATAATCCGTGCAACCGCAAGGGGAGGGGGGGGGGGGGGTCGGATCAAATAACTAATTTAAGCTAACGAATTTCAATGAAATGTAGGTATACATTCACTTTTCACAGAACTTCACATGTGCTTGCGAAAGTAGATTATTCTTCTGGGGCCATGCATTATTATATTTCGCTCAGTTTTTAAACCGAAACATATTGAAGCGGTTCAGCCTCCGGTTGGCTTTCTGTGCCCTCATCCAACCTGCTTCGTCAGGCGACTGTAGCAGCTGGTGGGGGCTGGATCCGCCAATGGATGCTGGATCGCCAGTGGTGTCTGGGCCACTCAATGGCTGTTGAATCCGCTAGTAGCTGCCGGATCCGTCAGCGGTGGCTGGATCCGCAGCTGATGCGGAAGTGGCGGCTGAATCCATTAGGTGGAAGTGTAGGTACAGCTAGCAACCAACTGCGCAAGCTGAGCCATTCGGGATAGGCCGATGTGTGGGTGTTGAGTTGTATGTGTGTGTGCGTGTGGTGTGTACTGGCGTTGACAATCTGCTTCGGTCAATATTACACAAAGCTCCTCTAGGCTCTCGGAATTCAGCTCAAATCTGCACATTGTTTCTTTGTCAGCCGATCTGAAGTTAGCCATCGGGAGGAACATCACAAGTGAAGTAATCTTTGCTCCACTATCTGAATACTGCAAGCCACCACTTGCTTGATCTTACCATTGTCGTAGTCGTGCACGTCTGCTAGAATGCGATGAAATGCCGATTGTCTAGCCGCCTGTAATAGTCTCGCGTGATCCGTGTCTGCTACAATGATACCGGTCTGATACCATGATACCGGTATGATATCATGATACCGG